>SMLS01059823.1:0-11099 GCA_004785975.1 Popillia japonica
AACGAAGTTAGCAATAGTGCCGACTTAAGTTTGAAAACCCTGTATATGTCCTAATACTAAATTATATTTTACACATATAGTAATTCAATACTCCATATCAAATCTAATAAAATAAAAATAAAAGCAAATATTGAAATTGCCCTCTTGGACATTACTTTTTCTCCAAACCGTCCAGAGGGCGCTATATAATAATTCTTTTAAATATACGTGGTGACCTTTCTATTTGTACTTTTTCTATGACCGCATGTATCACCGGTGATCAAATAACAAAATGATCTTAAACTAGTGCGCATGCCCTATTTAATATACACAGGTCCATCTGGTGAGTATAAAATGTATTTCGAAATTGAAAACATAGTCGGTCTCTAACAGAACCTTATTTAATTTTATATCGGTCTTGAGGCTACTAAATCCTATGTATCACCAGTGATTCATATGGCAGCCAATGTGTTAGCAGTACTTCTTCTCTCCTTAACAGAGTTTGGTATGTCTTTAATTTTGTTCTTTTTGAGATCTGTTTATTCGTAAATTTCTTTTTATTTGCGAACAAGGCATTGCTCACTTGTTGGTTTATTTCTTCCAATGTTACACCTAGGTATCTGAACTTATTTAGACTTTTAAAAATGTACAAGTAAGATCTAAACGTTTAGAAGTAAGATCACCATTATTCTTACTGTTACCATCGAACCAGCTCTCCAAACATGCCCCAACAATGTCTTCTTCGATTAATTCCTCTAGTCCTTCTTTGTTGTTTCTTGTTCTGCATCTTCCATCCTCAGCTAATGCGTTTTCTTCTTTGTTTTCTTGTTAACATCATTGTTTTAGCAGCATATAGGAGGATCGGTCTTCCATATATTCTTATATTCAGCCTCGCTTTGGACCAAAACTCCTTCTTTCCTTCTTTCTTTGTTGATTTATTCTCTGGTAAAATTTCTTTACATTCGCGTGGATTCTCTCATCTTCAATCTCTCTCATTTTGCAGCTCATCCATTTTTGGATGGTCTATTGGCTTGTTGTATCTCTTCTTTTAACTTAAAATATTTTAAGCGCAATATCGACGTAATTCTTACATATTGAGGTAAAACATTTTATTGATTTTTAATACTTATAATGTAAGCGCAAAAACACGAGGGAAATTTATTATAACAGCCTGTAGTATGTACTAACCAGTACGTACAAGAAAATTCTTAATATATTTAAAACTAATGCAGGTTAATAACTGTACTTTCAAGGTTTGTATTACTCCTTGCGCTACAATAGCGAGAACGTAAAACTTGCATTCTAGTTGTAATATTTTCATATTAACCCCGGCGATATAAGTTTCCCCAACATATTCCTTAATTACGATCGCATGCGCGCTCACTTTTACGAAGAATATTACGGCGGGAATGTACAACCCTGGAGACTACAATATGAACGGATTAAGTTTATTTATTTTCTATTTAAATCCGCAAAACGTTCATATTACATCGTCGCGGATTATACGACCCGGTTAGGAATCGACCCCCTACGATTCTGACTTCACCCCTGCCGCCGCCCCCGGTGGTCCGATTTCCATTCGACGGAGCGTGTGCTAGCGAGCACCCCCCGTTTCGAAGAAATAATTGCGTTTCTTTCACGAAATCGTCGTCACTGATAAAACGTCTTTATGGTTTAGCGATAAGCTAAATTACTCCCGTTTTACAGGTCTGTGTTTTCCGGCTTAAGGGGGCGCTACGACAAGTGTATTACTCATTAAACGTTCAGTAAAATTTAATTTGATTAATACGGAGTACGTAATACAGAAGCGCATGGTGCAAATTGGTCTGTCAAGTGATTGTTGTACTTTAAAATGAGCAGTACGTATTTCTTTTTGGGGGGCCTGATTTTGGGCCACACCCCTCTCCAAAGTTTGGAGCAATTTTTAAATTTTTATTAATATCTCCTAAACGATAATAAATATTGAACACGTCGAAAAATCTTGGGCATGAAATCTGATTGCGGATTAGAGAAGGGCTGGAGAGATTGTGGACTAGGAAACTGGGAATCTGAGATGCTGTATGGGGGACTGTGCCTATGCCAGATTCTATGCAAAAAATGGAAAGTCTTCAGACAAAGAGGGTTCTAGCACTGACAGGAAAGATGAGGGCTGAACAGACTGGGGATTAGGAAATTTTGGAGCTAGAGGACTGTATGAAGGACCAGGATTCTGGCGCTACAATTGCAATAGCAGACTAGTACTGATTCATACAATACATCCACGTGATAATCAAAAAAAAATCACCAGATTAGAACAGATACTGATGAATTAGCCAAGCAGAAGGACTTAGCAATAAAAATCCAGGAAGATTAAGATCAGATGAGGAAAAAAAGAGAAGATCAGACGCAACTTTCTACACCTATAAAGCAGGACAAAATTAGAGAGACCAATCACCATTCCTTCGAAGAATTGAACTTCAAACTTCAGCGATCTCTCACTCCGCCGGGTAGACACCTAATCGCTGCAATTATTCAATCATGTTTTGATTTGAGCAGGTTAATAGCAGAAAAAATTCCAATACCTACAGAGACAGAGAGAGAGAGAGAGCAAAAGAGGAAAGACTAGCGATTTGCTTGGGGTAGCTCCTCTCTTCAAGACTCTTCCTTTAATGATTGATTCCTCTTCTGGTTCTGCACATCTATAAAACAGAAGAAATTTGAGCAATTCAATAGGAGCCCAGTAAATGCGTTAGAACTGGGTAGGTGGCGTGCCAAAAAAATAACAATTGACAAGGGGATTAAATTCTGTTGCCAAATTGCAAGCACTACTTTATGGATTACCACCTGGCAGAAGACCAAGACTGGTAGTGAGACTTCCCAACTTATAGACTGATCTTATGCAAAAATGTGGATTTTAAAGTTTTCAGGCAAAGGAAGAAGCAGGGCTGTAGAGTTTGAGGACTGAGACACTATGATCAAGGGCACTATTCCTACCTACAATATGATTGCATGATAATGGTTACCCAAACAGAAGGACTTAGCAATAAAAATCCACGAAAATTAAGACCAGATAGGAAAAAATTAGAAGAATAGACGCAGATTTTTAGGCAAAAATTAGTAAGTTGCAAACTGCTAACTCCTAATATAAATTTCGAGCACCAGTTCGTCGATTACCAACCGATAGAAGTCCAAGACTACGTAGAGAGACCTCAAATCTTCGGAAGATGGATTTGATGCCAATACTATGGAATACACCCTGATCCTATGTAAAGAATTGGCAGTTTTTGGCAAAGAGCGTACTAGTACTGGGGATGTGTTGACGACTTTGAACCACCACCATTTCGGAATTGTAGTAATTGAAGCCCAAATCCTTGCCAACTCTAATATAAAGTCCTTACCTTGAATTAGGAGAAAAACACCAGCGAAGATTACACAGCATACACAAAAGACCACTTAACTCTTGATCCCTTAGCAGATAACGTAAGAAATCCGAACCCGACAAAGAAAAATTATCTACCACCTCTTCATCTTACACCCTACACTACATAAAAGAGTTCCCCACCGCCATTCATTTCCGCGGGGCGTAGTTTTTCCTCGTTCCATTCGCGCCTTCTATTAGCGTCTAACTGATAAAAAGATAGGGAGAAAAATGGGGGGAATTTAAACTAAGACCTAAGCCCTATTACAACAACCCGGTCGTCATTAAACGACGATTAGCCGCACGTAGCAGTTCTCTTCCAATTGCGTTAGTTGCGCGTATTATTACCCGCTGTTAAATTTAAAACGATGTTAGTATGTAAATGAACGGGATGAAAAGGAAAAACGGAGATGTTTCGAAGCTCTTACGCTTAGATACCGGCGAATTTTGTTTTGTATCTGGCTGGAAGCGCGGAAATCCTATCTTACACGTCTGATTTGCATGCGTTGGTTGTGTACGAATCGCATTTTCATAAATCTGCGAGGAGAATCGACGGGGTCTTCAGGGGATTTACATTTCGCGACAAAATGAAAAAATACAAATTTATGATGTTATTTCAAAAAGTTTTATTTGGAGGATATTTATTTTTTTTTTTGGTAGAAAAATATCTAACAGACTGAAGGAGTACCTCAATCTCCCGATTTTGCGTAGTCTTGGGCTTCAGCCAGGTGGCAATCCATAAGCAGGTGCTTCAGTTTTCAATTAGAAGTTAAACTTCTCGCCTACAAACTGGTTTCTATTCTTCTGTTTTCTACCTATCTGGTCCTAATCTTCGTGGATTTATATTGCTAAGTTTATCTGCTGGGCTAATAATCTGCTATTGCAATAAAATGCTGGAATACTATTCCTCCATACAGTCTAATCCCCAGTCTGATCAGCCCCCATGCTAGAACCCTCATTGCCTAAAGACTTTCAATCTTCTGCATTGAACTAGAGTGTATTCCGTAATCCACTCTGGCAGGCACAGTCCCCCATATAGTCCTTCATACTTTAAGTTTCTTACTCCACCAGTTCTTCAATCCTCCCTCCAGTGTCACCACCCTCTTTATCAAAGAACTTAAAATTTTTTGCAGAGAACCAAAGTATTTCGTAAAAACCTAGTAAAAATTTTGAAGTCTTTCTCTGCGTAGTCTTGGTCTTCTGTCAGGGAGTCCTCCCCTAATTTGCCTACGAAGTTGGTCCAGCTGTGTGTCTTCTTCCTCATCTTTGACCAGCAATCATTCCAGAAACAGACTTCAAGACCGTGCTTCTTTATCCTCATTCTCTCTCTTTGTCTCTAGTATGTATTGACATTTTTCTGTTTTTAACCTGCTCAAACAAGACTCAGTAGCTGCAGAGGTTAGTCGTCTACCAGATGAGAGATCATAAAATTTGAGAGACTGTTCTGGGGGGGGGGGGGGGGGGGGGGGGGGGAGGTGATTGATCTACCAGTCTTATTGAGAGCAAAATGATTAACAGCACAGCTTTACGAACTGCGACATAATGCTGTAACAAAGTCATCGAATACATATTTACACACACTAACTTAAGCAACAAATATTCCAGTGATACTCAGACCAGAAAGACAGCTTAAAGGGTAGTTGGAATGAACCGTTCTTATCACCATCTCCTTGGCTTTATTTACTTCTGTTTTGACAGTTTTTGTGAGAGCTTCTCTGTGGTCGAATTGGGCTGTTAAGGATTTCAGCTTTTGGAAAATGCTTAAACTTTATGGAACATCCAAATTGTTTTGGTCCAAAGTACTACCAATTTCTGGCAGGATTTTCTTCAAGGCCTTGACACCTAGTACGTAGATAAGATACATTAGGATGTTCTGGTAGGACTGTGATATTCTATACCCCCCCCCCCCCTCTTCCTCCCTCACTCCTTCTCCCTCTCCAGAACGCGTTTGGCGGTATGTATGTATATCCGCTCTAGGAAGGTTGGAGGAAATTTGGTAGATGACATCTCGGAATTGCATCGTCCACGGCTTTCCATCAAGACCACAGATTGAGAAGAATTTCAGTCTCCAAACAAGTCATCTCCATGTGTGGTGATAAACTTTTATGGATGCTCTATGTCGAAAATCTTGCACCTCGTCTTCAGACAGCTCCCTTCATCTTCTCTAAGGTAACTGCTAGATTTTCACGTGAGAAGCCTGTTTTGTACTCGCCTTTCAGCTGGAAATGCTAAGACTAATTAGGGGTCCTTCACATGGTTCAGCCCCTGTTATGTCCATCTTCAGAATCCGGTTTGAACACGCCATTCTGATATGTTCAATGTCGTGTATCCATTAGGAAATCTGTATTTACCAACACTGTTGTGCATTTGCCGGAGGAGGTTGGTCACTAATATTTTGGTCTTCTTGGAATTGCAGATAGATCTCCACCACTAATGTAAACGTACTAGAAGCTTGTTAAGCTAAGACCTGACCATCACCTCTGCAGACTTTATACCATCTTATGGTAGGTACACCACTTTCCAAAAGTTTTAGAAAACTAAACGGAATCCAGCTATGAGGTGGTGGTGCTGGTTGTTACTTTCTGACTAAATATTAGCCTCAATACCAATCCCTGTGGAACTCCTATCTAAAATAACAATTATTATCACTACACACTTTCGCACGCCATTACTAAACTGTCAAAATTATGCCCGTTGCTAACAAGGAAAGTTTCAGAAATAGCGGTATTATCCCAACATCTAACAAACCTATATAGGCACCACCTCAAGCACACGCTACTTAATAAGATCCCGTTCAGGTATGTACGTACACACATCGACCGGGTAAACACCAACATTATACACCGCACAAAATATTCTCAGATCATTCCACTAACTCCAACATAAACAAACCTACCATTACACGTACACACATACATACATAGAAGGCAAAGGGTGAAAGGAGACGAGCATAGTAGTCGGGGTCCCGGTTAGCCCCGCAGCTCTTATAGGTGCGTGACGTCGCCTTGCAAACCTATGTAGCACTAACGGGCGTTCCGATGTCCCCGGGGGACTTCTCGAAATGTATCAGCTGGCGGAGTCGTAGTCACCTTTTGAACGCACCCTTTAATGTTATATTTTATGGGTAATTGCTTTAGGTGTCCCAAGCGGCCCCGCCATCCCGTATACGTACACGTTGTCGGTAGTGCTCGAAAAGAGTGGGGAGGACGATAGGATGAAGGCGATGGATTCTAATTTGTTTGAGGAGGAGGAGGTGGGTGGTTTCACTTCTTGCCCAATACAAATAAATATGACGTAGACCCCAAGAAAAACAAGCAAACGACGCCATCGTAAGTGAATTTCCCAGAACGACAGAAGAAATTCAGCAAACACCTCGTTCCGCAGACGTCAACCTTTACAAATAGGAAGGTACACATATCTGTAAGTTATCATCCGACGTGTTCCTGCGCTTTGTTATGCAAATTGCGTACCTCATCCGACGGGAGCGCAAACTCGAACCGACGGCGAGGCATATGTAAGGTCGATGGATGTATGTACGTGTTAGAACTTGCATAGATCGTTGTAGGTGTGTGTAACACGTTTGAAGAGGATCCGTGCGGAAAAAGCATCCGAACATCGGAATATCTATTTTGCGCGAGTGATATTTCTTGTACTAGTGGGCGTGGGTTGAAGATGATTCTATTCGAGAATTTCGGAAAATATCAATTTATTCTAATCCGAGTCAGAAATATTTACGTCAATTTATTCTCAACCGCCTGGCCTTTTTTTTCAATAGTTTAAAGACTTTTACAAAAACGATTACGCACACATAAGCGGGGGATAAGAGATATCCACCTCCACGACGCCCACACACATTCCAACTTGAACATTTCCCAACTTAAAACATTTTCAACGTTGACAATGGACGAAAACCTACAACTACCAAGAAAATAAAAACAAGCAGCATCATTAACTCCCCTTTGTTTCCCGCTGTCGAATACAGAACGGAGCTGTCATTTTTGACAGTTATCTCCACCCGACCTCCCGCCGACATCCATCCCGATACGTCCCACCGCCTCGCCGTCGCTTCGACACAATCCGACACAAGACTCGACGACGTAGTGTCCCAACGGTTTTATCTAAATGTTGTTGCGTTACCTCTCGGCCACGTTTAAATGAGCAGGAAGCCGTTCCAAGCCAACTGTCGCGTTCGTATCTCGCTCGTGATGCTCGGAGGAGATGGGTGGGTGGTGACAATTTCTTTTTCGAGGAAGGCGCGCGAAAGAACCAGTCATCATCGTCCTCTTCGTCGTCGTGTTATCTCGGCTGCTAATAATCATTACCGTCGCGTTATAAGGGTGTCTGCCTTTTGCGCAAACTTTAATGTCGTATTTTCTCGGCGGTCTTTGTTTTGAAGTAAACGTTCCGTGAAAAGTTACTGTAGGTAGAAGTGTTTCTTTCATCGGTGATTATAAATCTTTAAAAAAATTAGGTATGCCTGTTGACTGCGCCACTTTTATGGTATTCTTCTTATTATTTCGGCGTGGAAGTTAATTTTGATGTCTTTTGTATTGGATCTTTGGTGGATCCACTCATCTCTCTCAAGAACTGTTTGAAAATATTCTTTCAATACAGAAAGAATGGCAGAGAAAGATGACTGGCCAACAGGAATGGGAGGTGGTTGATCGTTTGTGGAAGTTGTACTGGCTAAGAGACTCGTATCAGTAGCAGCAATCTGATCAAGGTGGTGGTCTGCAAATCCACCTTTAAAACATCTTAATATTTAATGAGACAGCAATTGGCTGTGGCCAACGACCTTTCTGGTCTTGGGTCACTGAAAGTATTCAGTTTCCTAGGAAGTTGAATATTTTCTTATCTCTCGTAAATCTAACTTGGACTTCATCCATCTGGAGGATGTGAAGCCGCATAAATGAATTGTTCCACTAGAGTTCCCCCCTTTTGGGACAACAAAGAGTGTTAGGATATCATCCAAATGCTTTTGAGCAGTAAGTAAAGTGTTCCAAATAAATTATAGTTTTGTTGGTATGGCTGCCGATACTAATTTTGGCCTTCCTTAGACAAGACGGTATCTTTGTGAAAATCTAAAAGTATTAATTTTTTACGTCATTCTAGTCAAAGCCTTATTTATCTGGAAGTTCCTTATCCAGATTTTAACCGTTTCTAGTGGATTCTTCAGAAATGTCAGCTGAGTGATAAAATCTAGTAACGTAAAGGATGGATGAGGGATGCTAGAATGACTTTTTTGGGTTGGAGGTTGGAAAACGCTCGTACTTGTACATATTCACACTAGTCCTTATAAGAGAGACTCGAACAATTTGGTATCATTTGTGCTGGATGGCGAATTATAGCCTAGTTGGAGCCATATGCTGACTACATATCCAATCTACATTTTGTGAGGGCTTTTTGGTACACAAAACGGCCAGTAGCAAATTTTCTCAGCTTTCAGAATATATCTAGGTTGCATTTAGAAATATGTCTCCTTCGGTCCGAAGAAGGTGTTAGAATTCGAGATTCTAGCTACCATTTATACATTTTCTTGGCCAAACAAAACCTTTTAGCCCAAATCCGATACTTTTATCGTATTCGCCATGGCTAATTACATCTATACCCGAAATTTGAACAAAATCGAACACCCTTCGAAAAATTGTCAAAAATCGGCATTTTTTCCATACATACCCCTTGCGTTTTTTGAGAAAAATCTCAACCTCTCCGATTTCGCTCAAATTTTGAATATATATGCAACAGACCATGCTAAATACGATAAAAGTGTCAGATTTCGGTTAAAAGTTTTGGTTAGGCCAGAAAAATGTATAAATAGCAGCTAGGATATGGCACCTTTTTCAGTTTTTTCCAAATTTTCGGCTTACAAAACCCAAATTTGCTAAATCTGTTGTATGCCTGGTCTTGTACTTAAACATCATCATAAGCCGGTCCTCACTCTACCGGTTAAGGTGTGGAGGTATCCTTTAGCCATTCTTTCCATCCCTTACGGTCCTGTGCAATTCTTTTCGCCTCTTGCCTGTTCATTCCTCGTTTGTTAAGTATCTTTATGGATTCCGTCATTCCATGTTTGTGTAGGTCTCCCTCGTTTTCTTTTGTTCACAATGCCTGTTTCCCATATTTGTTTCACTTGCCTCTCGGTTGTCATACGCGTCATGTGTCCGAACCATTCTAGATGTCTTTTCTCTATTTTATCCATTAGTGGTTTGACTTTCAGATGTTCTCTTATGTTCTCATTCCGCAGTCTGTCTTCTCTCGTCACCCTCAGTGGTGCCTTGAGGTGTCTCATTTCTGCAGCTTGTACTTTACTTTTCAGCCTATCGTTCAGGGTCCACGCCTCACAGCCATACGTCAGAACCGGTAGGTATAAACTGTTAAATATTTTAACTTTTGTTTCCATCATAACTTCTTTTTTCCTTATGAATCTTGAATTTAAAGTATGATATAGTCTGTTTGCACTTGCAATACGGTTGTCGATTTCTGTTTCCATGTTTCCTTGTGCGTCTAGTGTTGTTCCCAGGTATTTCAAAGTGGTGGTATGACTTACGGTTTCTTCATTAACTGTTACATTTGGCGGGGTTATCGGTTGTTTACTTATTACCATGGTTTCAGTCTTTCCTATATTCATTTTCATCCCATAATGGCCCAACGCTTTATTCCAGATTTCGATATTTCTTTGGAGTTCAGTTTCATTATTCGCTAGTATTACTAAATCATCTGCATATATTAGCTTCGAAATATACATATACATACATACTCGTAATGCCTATCCAGGCGCCTTTAATTTGTGCTTTGCAATTCTTTGCTAACTCATCCATCAATGTGATAAACAGAAGCGGGCTTATTACACCATCTTGACGTACTCCCTTCTTAGTTACAAATTCCTCTGATGGCTTGTTGTTCGTTCTTATCACATTTCTAGAATGTGCATACAGGCTTATTATTGCACATTGTAGTTTGCCGGTGATTCCTCTTTGTTCTAATACCTTCCATATCATTTCTCTAGGAGCATTGTCAAACGCTTTTTCTAAGTCGATAAAGCACGTATAAACTGTTCGACTTTGCTGTAATACTTTTTCTGTGATTTGTCTTAAGCAAAAAATATGATCCATAGTACTTCTGTTTGGTTGGAAACCACACTGGTTGTCTTCAAAAGTCGGTTCGACGATTTGTCGTGTTCTTCTTTCTAGAATTGTTTCATATATTTTGTACTTAAACAATTAAGATTAAGAGTCTTAATTTACCAATTATACACAATGTCCAGCATTAGAACAAAGTTCCTAGCTCCAAAGAGGTCATGCCAAAACTGGATCAAGTTGGACCATAACTTGGTGACTAATCAGAGTAGATCAAGACTAGTGCTTACCGCTTTTAGCCTTACTTTAAGTAGGTTTTGACCAGATCCAGCTTGATATTAAACGAATTGCAACCTGGCCATCAGAGATCTCTCTATTCACATCATTTTCGAAGTCATTACAACGTAATTCTGCCTCCTGGACATATCTCTTTGCTTGGTGACATCAGTTGATTCAGTCGTTTTGGACAGACTAAATCGGTAGTATAGCCAATGGTAAAAATCTGCAATCCCAATGGAAAGGAAGCTCTAGATGATTTAAGCACCTCTATATAAAATCCCTCACTCCACGCCTTCGTTCGTGAACGACCTAACATTTTCAGATCTTACAAAGACATCCTATCCTCCTCTCTCTCTCTCTCTCTCTCT
>SMLS01059824.1:0-19276 GCA_004785975.1 Popillia japonica
TAATTTTAAACTTTTATTTTTTGCAGCTACAGCGTATACATTGTAATATTCCTAATTCTAATCGCACCATGAAGGGATCAAACAGTATTTGTTTTTGAAGCAACTATTCTTGCATTTCTGCTTTTCGTGTTAAAGTTGTTGGTTTTTTTCCTTTTTCTGGCATGGTACGATGCATTATCCATTCCAATAACACTATTGTCAGGAAATTTCTTTAAAATATTATTGAACAACTCCTCAAAAACATTTGCATCCATTTCATCGTGGTAATCAATTGTTTTTCTTCCTTCAAATAGTAGTAACCCAACGTCAACAAAACCGTTTTTAGAACCAATATGTGAAATAATCAAGCGTCTTCCTTTACCAGTAGGATATTTCAGACCAGTGCACCATCTGTAAATACCTGTCTGCGTGTTGTAACATTAACATCTACCCACACTTGTGCCCTACATTCGGCAATGTTTCGTCTAAATAATAGATTGGGTCTTGTTCATTTCTATATTTTGATATCAAAGATAAATATCTTCGTCTCCACAAAGCAATGTCATCATGTTCGAGCAGTAAACTTTTGTGATTACGTTTTAAATATCTGTAAATGCATACTCTGTATTATATCAAACTCTTAAACAATTAATACCCAAACTTACTTAAAATTCAGCATTTTCATTAATTTATACAACGTTGAACGACTCATTTGAGGTATATTTTGATCTTCCCTTATTTTCTTTAAGATTTTGTTTAACGTAGGAAATTCTCCATTATCATGTATTTAATAGTGTCGTCAAATGAAGGTAGCACAGCCTTTTTTCCACCTCGTTTTAATGATCGCGAAATTAGTCCTTTAGCTTTATATTCACCAAGAATATGGAAAACACTTGACTTCGAAACACCTATTAATATTGTTAAATATAAATATACATACTTATAACTATTTATGTATGTTATCTAGAGTGTTTGCAATTTGCAGTGTTATCTGTGTTTTCTTTATTGATATTGATAATCCACTTGTACTAGGCTGTGGATCCATTTTTACCATAAAATAGTTTTAAAGAAACTGATTTTCTTGTTTAATCGTAGTAGAAACACAAAAAGATAATAGAAAAATATTTAACGAAATATTTACTTAATCAGCTGTGCCTATAATATGGCGTCGTTAAAATCTAATAGGATATTTGGGCAGTGTAAACATGACCGGCAACAAACCAATCGTAAGCCTATATTTTCGCGGGCTATTTTAAATTGGGTCTTCTTAATAAAAAACAAGGAGGTGTAGCATAAGTTGCCTAGCTTCAAGGAATTTAATCAAAAGAATTGTTATAGCTAGTAGAGAAATTATACATTTTTGAGCTGGCATTTATAAGCTTTAAAGATATATCTTGGCTCCTTCCGTCAGATTTTTTCAAAAGTAGTTTTTCCGCACACTGTTTTTAGTTTCTTTTATACTATGTATCTATGTATATGTTTCTCACGTTAAGTTTTATTGGACAAAACAACTGACCATTCAATCAAATATTGTGTGAAAGATGAGTAGAAACCCAAACGGTCAGGACAGAATAGTTCGAATCATGTTAACAATTTTCTTTGATTATCGCGAAGTGTTGCATCAACTTCTTCTGCCTAACTAGGAACTAACAGCAAGAAATAGTATTAATATGTTATGCGACACTTGTACAAAGCTATTCTCAGGAAAAGGCCAAAGTTATGGACAGACAACTATTGGTCTGCACTACTATAACTTCGCAAAAATTTAATAGTGTTTCACAAACTACCATATTCGCCTGATTTAGTATCATGTAATTTCTGACTATACCCTAAGCTTAAGAGAACTTGCCAACTTGAGAAGATAAAAACTAAATCATTGCCTGTTTTGAAGGTCATTCCAGAAATTGACTTTAACAATTGTTCTAAATGAAAAAAGATTAAAAAACAATTTTATTTAGTTTTTTGATCACAGTAGAATACTAGTTTATTTCTTGATGACATTATTGTTGCACACGACTGTACTGGCCTTGTGTAATGTAATCACTATCACACATATGTACATTCTTTTCTTGATAAATCCAAGGCATTTATGTAGATATGTAGAATGACTTGCTTTTGAAATACCTTGTAAATCCTTTGTAATATTTATGCTTTACAACTATCAGTCTGGAGTTATGATATATTGATTATTGGTCGTGTATAAACAGCGTTGATCACTTCAAGACAGTTTATTTTGTATTAGATAAGTTAACAATGCGGGAAACGACAAGTTGATAGTCAACGAGGTCATTAAGCCGAATTGTACATACATATATATCTAAACTAACAACTTATGTGCAATAACAGATATTATTATTATAGTATGTATTATAGAGTAACGTCTGAATGTTTGAATTTAATAAGAAACACGAAATATGAAAACTACGCTCAAGTTTCTTTGTAAATTAAGTACGATTCATCGGAAATATCGTTAAGAGTTCTTGTGAATAAATTATCATAATGTAGGAATTTCTGAATGTATTTTATTGACAATTACTAAATATTTGTCAAAAATCACCAAAATGCAGAAATTTTCTACAGCTACAAGTTGTTATGTTTGGCACATTTTTATCTTGAATGTTAGACGGCAATAGAAACGTAAGCAACCTAAAAACGGCGCATTGCTACCACGTCGAGTTCCCGAAGAAAGAACTGGCGTTAATAGTCGCGTTCTTTTTGCCGTCAGGGTCAGCTTACTTCACTTTTGCGAATTAAGATGCGACTTACTTACTATGAATGGTGAAACCAGCCGGCTAACCAATTTCGTAGTGAGTAGCTCGCATCTAAACTCGCAAAAGTGAAGTGAGCTGAGCCTGACGGCAAAAAAAATGCGACTAATAGCGAAACATCGTGTTGGTTTACTCCATATTTCTATGTAGTGTCTGTTACTTTGACTATACTTCTCTGACGAAGGCATAATCCGAAAGCCTTCATAATCGAAATGCTAGTCGTAGGAGCTTCTGCTACCAAGTAAAATTTTAGTGAGATTACTCTTGATTTGTTTTTTTTTATATCACTCCTACCTAATTATATATTCTATCAAAATAGTTAATGGATGTAAATCATATATCTATAGTTTTAATACCGACTGAAGTACATATATTTAGATCTACAATGGAGGGAATTAATTTTCAATTCATTGCTAGCCACATTAGTGGCAAAATTGAGCATTTTTAGCCAATTCCGAAATATAAATTCCACAATATTACCAGATTAAACGTTATTTACAACAGTGTCCATCCAATAACAAGTCGTATGTTGTTGCTGCGTATTCATGTAACTGAATACGAACGCTAATTTCTGTCTCCATTTCGCCCACGAACGTTTTGTAAATTTCACTACGTACACATACACGTAGTCGAGTACACATTTCTCGCTTATGAGTCGCTGTATAAAGCTCATTACTGTTATTTGAAATTTAAAATAGTAATAAGTATGCCGGGATATTGTAATGCGCCAGCTTTATCTGCGTTTTAATTGTGTTTATGTAATGCGCTCCGTGCTGGGCTGATTGGACTTTCAAATGGTCGTCAAATATGTAAATGTTTGTAATATGTATGGGTGGTGTGTAGTGCGGAGAACTGTAGAGAAAGATTGTGGTTCTATTTGGATTCATAATAGTTGAATATGTGTAGACAAAATGGGCGAAATAGCTGCTGCTAAGAGCTAGTAGTACTGATATGGAGAAACATTATCATGCCACCGAGAATGGTTGTTCCACAGAACCTTTGTGTTAATATGCGAATGTTTTATGTGTTGACTGATGTAATAATTCTAATTCTGAAGGTATGTTTTTGGCATTAAAGGGTGATCGTTTCATCTTCGAATAAAATTTCTAATACGAGATACATATCTGATGAATAGCAATCGTATTTTATTTCCACTTCTTAATATCGCGATTTGTCGCATATACCCTACTGTGCAAAAGAAACCAGCACCTTTCTAAAATTCATGACATTTTATTAACAACACATATTTATTCAAAGTGTGGAACACAATTTCGTGCTGAATCTGAATATGAAATACATCTAATCCGAAGAATAAATATGAGTTATTGTACGAAATTTACTCTTAAGTTTTAGGAAATTCTTAATTACAAGAGGAAATAATATTTTATGGTCCGCCTGAAGCGACTCAACTTTATTGCCGATAAAAGTATTTTAATAAAATGGAAATTTTACACATTCAGTTCATAGTTCATCATCATACGAAAAGGTTTGGTATATTTTAAAAATGAATTTGCATTTGTGTTTCGTGTAAGTTTCTTTTCCGGTTCGTGTAATTGAAAGTGTGCAGTTTGTAATCGCGAAAGAATTTAGTCTCAAGATGCCACGAATATCTCTTGTGAACAGACATAAAATTGTTGTGTTACATGAAGCAGGTTTCAATCAAGTCCAAATTGCAAAACGTGTTAAGTGTTCACGGTACAGTGTGGTACAAAGTATTATTAGAATATTCAACGAAACTGGTCAAGTAGGCGAAGTTAGGACAGCCTAAAAAGCTTAGTGGAACCGATAAACGTTTTTAAAAATGACCTTACCAAATCGTAAGAAAGTAAGCAGAGAATTAGCACAGGACCTGGCAGAAATGTCGGGCATATCCGTGCATGCTTCAACTTTGAGAAGATCCTTGAAGAGATCCGGTTTATGAGGATCGGTGGCAATAAAGCAACCTTTATTGAGAAATGGTAATAAAGCAAAAAATGAATATGCTTGAGACCATAAATACTGCGGAAACAGTGAGTGGCGTGAAGTCTTATGGACCGACGAATCTAAGTTTCAACTGTTTGCACAAATAGACGTCAATATGTAAGGCGAAGGCCAGGAGAATCTCTTTTGGAACCATGCGTATAGACTACTGTAAAACATAGGGTGGTAATGTATTGGTTTGGGGATGTACAGTTGCGAGCAAATGCTATAGGCACCCCAATGAAACATGCGTTTCGTAAAGCAGGTAGTGCTTCTTGGAAAAAGAGTAGTGTGAAGGTATACGAGGCCAGTATATAAAGCAGTAATTTCTAGAAAATAGCGATTATGAAGACGTAGAAGAAAAAAATTAAAATATCTGGATGAAGTAATAGATTGTGCATACAGAAGGAAACATCGTTTTTTTCTTATCAGTTTGTGCTTAGAACTTGTGTTAATATAATATACCAAAACGGCCCCAATTATCGAGGCCAGCCGGCTTTACAAGGCCAGATCATTTTTATTACCCAAACCTATTTGCGTAATATCACAGGTAAAAATTGCTGAGAAAATAAAATGTTCACACTATACTGTACAAAACATAATTAAACGTTACCAAAGGACAAGAGGATATGAAAATCTACAGAAGAAGATCGAATGATCGAACTACAATACTAAAAAAGTTACCCTGCCTATAACATTTGCTCGCGACTGATTTCTACAAATGGCGTTGGCAATCTCATAAAAATAGATGGCAGATTAACTGCAGAAGTATACAAAAAATATTAGAAGACCATGCCAATCCCTTCAGGATTACGCCTTATAGGCGAGAATTTTATATTACAACAGTACAATGATCGCAAACATACTTCCAAATTAATTAAAAATTAGATAAAAAAAATTAAAATAAAAATTAGATAAATAAAAAAAAGAACAATGGTTTGGCTAACACAACCACATAAAGGCGATCGTCTAAATAGGATTTAATCCACTGCAACATAGGTGCTCGTATTCCATAAAAATATAGCTTTTCGAATAAAGTGTTCTGATCCACCAAATCGAAGGCCTTACTCAAATCTCATTCCGAAGCATTTTTGAACCTCATTGAGTCTATCGTAACAGGTTTATAAATTGCAAAATCGCAGTTTGTGTGGATCTACCACCAAGAAATCTATGTCGTGATGAACTTAAAATGCTGTGGTGTGCTAATAATGATACTATCCTTTTACACACAATTTTTTCCGTAACCTTAGAGATACAAAGGTGAGATAAGAAATATTGGTGTGCAATTTTGTAACCTTTTCTTATCGTCTTTTTTACAGAAGCGGTAATATCCCAGATATTTTTAAACATTTTGGAAAGATTGCATTCGCAAATGATCTATTAATCAGTGCTGTTAAAGGAGCCAACAGAAAAACTATGCATTTTTATAAAATATTACCAGCGATATTATCAATACCCTGTATATTAGATGATTTTTATTGCATAATTGCAGAGCTCACGTCCGATTTAGAAACAATATAACAATGCTAACATAATAATATTAAATAATTAACATGTTTATTATTAATTGTAGCTTAAGAATGTGACAAAAAACACGTAACAAAATGACTGTATGAATTAGAATTGAAGTATTACAAACAAAGGCAAATTGTGCCGAGTTGAAAAGAGATTGTATAGGTGTCTTGTAAAGAATTTATGGGTAATGCACGTGAATAAATCATCTATTTAATCTGATAAACTTGGTATTCACGTAGACGTTATGTATAAGTACTGCAGGGGGTTATCTTAGATCCTTTGCATTTTGTTTTTTCTTATTTCCACAAATAGAATTTCATGATGTATTTACAAATCTAACGTGTAACGGATGAAATGCAACTGTATAATACACGTAAAGTAGTTAATCTGTTTCATCATTTTAATATCTTACTTAATACTTTTATGCAACGGAAAGGATAAAGAAGGTATAATAATAGCTTCATTTTCAGTGCATTTTATTTGATGTCATGCTCATATTTTTTTAATGAAATCTTTAACGGTCTCTCACGCTTATCGCCATCTAGAATCTGTTATATAATTACTATTCATCATTTCTTGTCATGCAGCATGTTCGTTACATATCCAGGGATACAGTAATCAGTAAACTTAACTGATGATGAGGAGATACTTAACACTACTAATGGTCAGCGCCTGTATATAATCAAAGGCCATTTTACGTCTAAATATTACCCGCCATTAATCTATTCTGCGACCAACGCATCGTCATCCACTAGAATATTAATACGTGAACGTAGTCCCTTGGTAATTACTTCGAATCAATGCGTCTGAGTCACGCACCTCTTCAAACGCACCGACATCTCGTGTAGTATGCATTATTATTCATGCAGATGGAAAAGAAGAATCAGGAGGAGTATAATATCGTTTGGATCGTAGCATCATCTTTTGTTCACTATCTCGTTAGTATTAGTTTTAGTAGTCAGTGGCGGAGACATTATCAATTACATGTATGCTTTTCGTAATAAACAAAAAATGATTAAAAATATTAGATGTTTAGAACAACCATGCTTGCTGGAGAGAAAAAAACAAAAAATATAGATTAGTTAAAAAACCAAAAGATAAAAGTGACATTTAAGTACAAATAAGTAATTAACGAAATAGTACGTAAGTTTTTAGTAATAATTCTAAAGTCCTAAATAAAAGAGAAACGAAAATGAATCCCCAACTGTCTTTCTAAACTCTGACAGTTTTGTCATTAAGATCGTTAACACGCAAGATTAGACCGCGGAAATCTTCTGCGGTACAACATGACGTGGTTTTATCGATGGTCTTGTTCAGGAGTACAAAATTGTTACCGGTGGATGGTTAGCATTCAGATGTTCTTCGGTGTAGTTTAAAGTTTGGCTATTGACATCAGCGCTGCCAACATACTAACTAGTGTGCATGCAAAACGTCTATGTGTAACAATACAATGTCAAAAAATAATGATACCTATTTCATAACATGTACGCCACTGGTTGCTGTTAGGCTTTCTCATGTACGACTTATATCGACTCATTATTAGTTTAAGTTTATAACGATTGCCCGCCGTACATTATAATTCATCCGTGTCCGGGTATGGAGGACTGTGATATCGCTTTATAATATATTAGATGTATTTATTTGAAGCGTATGAACATAATTTAACAGTTTGTCCGTCATAAATTTTCCAACTGCCGACCGGCCATAGGGGAATTAATGTGTTTTCCTGCTGCCTACACGGATCAGAAGCATAGTCTAGTCGCTCCTGCTATATATAGCCCTATATATACGGTGCATAAAAGTATTATACCTATGCGTACGTTTGGCTGGTACAGGCTGCTGATGAAATTATGAAATATGTAGCATCTGAATGTGTAAATTTATTAGTTTACGAGTACCTATTCTGTGTGGGCTGATTTACGACCGTGGACACTATAAGTTTACCGATTTTGAGTAGTTGTCCGATTTATGAAGTTTTGGTTCTGACATATTTGTTTTCGTTCATGAATATATTTTAGAATATGTAATTCAGTCAACGGTTTTAAGATTTACGAGTTAATTACCATTATAATGAAGTTACATTAGACACATATTTACTTTTTATTTTAAACAAAATTTTAATTCCGCCGATTTAGACAAGGAAAGGACCAAATGAAACGAACACGATAATAAATAAATAGGAGCGTTTGCAAAAGCTCGGATACGTCGATTGGTATTTTTAGGAGCGTCTGATTCAGATTTATTACAAAAATTAATCATATAAAGCACAGTAAAAAAAGAAACTTATTTGATTACAGAAATTCGCTACAACACGTTCAAAAACTAGTAGCTACACGGAAGGGGAAATCGAGATGCCTACTCCTTGAAACACACTTCACCTTCATATCAAAAATATGAAAAGAAACAACTATCTGTGCTTTTCTAGATTTTTCGGCCACTGGAAGCAAGGTGAGTGGGTAAAGCAGTAACTCGATGGATAGGCGAGGTGCTCTTCAGGAGGACGGCTGGGACAACGATATGCAAACAGACTACCAGAATAAGAACCACTCGTGGAACACCTCAAGGCGACGTTTGTTAGCGTTTGATGTGGGGCCCGGTAGTGGATGAATTGCTTAACAGGGTGACTCCTTTCGGTGTACATTGTATAGGTTATGCCGATGACATTGTGATAGTAGCAAAAGGCAAAAAGTATGAAGGAATTCTCGGCGACCTGATACAAACAAGCCTTAGAATCACTAGTGAATTGTATCGATCGGTGGGGCTGAGCATCAACTCGGCAAAAGCGACGATCTTACCTTTCACTAGGAAGAGAAAACTTTCGGGCATGAGAGGCATGTGATCGAATGCAAAACAGTAACAATGCAAACACTAATACCTAGGAATAATACTAAATACAAAACTTCTGTGGAACAAGTATATTAAATTGACCATGAATAAGGTAACAAGAGCCTTAACAATATATTGGAACCTAGCAGGCAAAACGTGTGGCTGTAATCCAAGTATACTGCAATGGCTGTAGATCAGTATAGTGAGACCTATACGAACATGCCAATAGGGCATTGTAGCTACTGTTCAGAGTGAGGTCTGGTGGAGCTAGGGTTTTCATGCCAGAGAGCTGGGTAATCTCTGGCGGGGCTCTCCGCACTTTTCAGTCCACCACAGGACGAAATGGTTAGGTAGTATATATAGCTTCGAAAAGAACTTTCTCACAAAGCTAAGCAACGAGGCAGAATGGGAAGGAGAACGATGCATCTACTTCCTAAAGCAAAATACTATTAAATGGTATACGGACGGTTCCAAGACTGATAAAGGAATAGATGCGGAAGATTTGGACCAGGAATCAAAAACTCAGAGACAATGGGAACTTACTCCAGCGTCTTCTAGGCAGAGATCAATGCTATATGTGCCCAACTGAATCTTGATAGGAACTATCGGAAGTAAAGCATTTCAATTTTTTTACGTCAGTCAAGCAGCCATAACGGCGCTGGGCTCTAACACCATCAGATCGAAGTTAGTCCGGGAATGCTTACATAAACGAGGGGAAAATACCCTCCTTGAAACCATCACAGCTATTGTAGTTCATTAAAGCCCTTAGACTGGATGAAGAGCTATAGCTGTGGGTAAATACCAAGAACTTATAGCTCATGTAGGGGTGCACAATAGATCATTGGGTCGCAGTGCAACATGAGCTCTCTATTCAATTCTAATTCTGATGAAAAGAAAACATTACTGTCAATCTAGGAGATGTACAAAATGGTTTCCACAAACGTTTTCGCAACATTCTAATCTTAAATACAAATTTCTTGCAACGTTACTCACATCTTATGTGTTCGTTATTCATCTTTTAACGCAAGCTAAGGCGAGACGTTTAGTTTTTTATATACAACATTTTTGACATATTCCCATACAAAAAAGTCTAATAAGGTCAGGTTAGGGGATCGTGCTGGCCATTCCATCATTCCTCGGCTCTCTATCCACCGATTTGGAAACATTCGGTTAAGGTACTGCCGGACATTGATTTGATAATGGGGCGTTGCTCAATCTTGCCAAAACCATATAATATTCGCGGAAACTTGTGGATTTGTTGGATGAGAATATAGGTTTGTTAAAGTGGGCACATTATTCTAGAGCGGTGCTAAGTAATTATCGCCACTTAGATTGCCATAAATGAAAAACAGACCCCTATGATCTCCAATAATTCCTGCTCAAACATGAACCTTTTCTGGACATAGCGTGTGTTCTTGTATTATCCAGTGAGGATTTTCCCTAGACCAATAACGGCAATGTCCTTATCAGAAAACAAAAGTTCTCTATTATTCTAATTAGATTGTTATATAACCTTGTATTTGTTCACAAAACTACGTTATCCTATCAAAATTGTCTTCCATGAGTTTCTGAGTTGGTATCATTATATATGTATGTGAGTTAGAAGGAACAATCCAAGAACGAAATAATATACAGAGTATTTAAAATAAAAACATTGTATAGAAAGTTTTTGTCGAAAAAATGGGCAACTCAAGAAATCAATACACTTGTCGGAGCATTTTTCAAAGACGTTTCCATTTATTCATAATCGAGTTTATTCCATTTGGCTGATACACACTGTATATTATTACCTGTGGAGCAGAGCTATTCCTATATGTAATGAAAAAAAGTGCAACGGAAAAATCCTGTTGGAGCAATTGCACTGCAGCAAAAACTTTGTTTCCAACAAAGCTTTGGACTTGGTTACTAGAACCGACGCTATTAACTTGCAAAGATTAAATTAGTTTCTTTACACATTTTACGTTTTACAATCATCATCAGTTTGTTGTCAATTTTAATACTTTATAGCTACTTGTTGTGCTTAACATACTCAAATGCCCTAATTTAATCATGGAATTTGTATAGTACTCTTATTACATATGTATATTTTTATATACTTACTGTCAAAAGTTTGTTGCGAGATACAACTTTTTATGAATGATATCTCATCATCTTTAATAAACTTCTAAACATTTGCTTGAATGCTGTTTACATTGTAAAAGTCTTCTATAGTTAAGACCTAAATATATCCAAATACATATTATACAATAATTTATAACTAACAAAGAAAATTTATTACAACCGCTGAAGTTGGCAGGCAGATATAAAACGTGATGAACGTTTCGCTCGGCTGTAATTTATTATATTCGTAATATCTTTTCAATTCTAATCGATGTTTCTCTCCTGCAAGGATACACGCATAAAAGTACCATAAAAACGAAACGGCCCGTCTTCAATGCCTGTACTTTTTCACTATCGCTGTAAATTAATTTCAAACGATTATATATTACCTGTTAAATCGAAACGGGCAAGGCGCAAGTTTTTTTACAGCCGCAACGCTATCTAATTGTTTATTTATTGCTATTCGCTCGTAAAACTTCTTTTTTTTTATAAATACAACTCCCGGACCGTAATTTATCCTGTAAAAATAATTACCGGCTTATCGTTGATTGGTTGTTTACTTGTTCGGAAATGCCAACGTTTTACGACAGCTAAAATAATAATTTACGCCGATTTTATCGCGCAATTTCGAATTCTGGAAACGGTTCGCTAAGATCGTTACGGATTACTTGTTTACGCGCGAATGCAAATTTTTAATGAGGATGCTATGTCGAATAATGACGGGAAGGCTAAACGATTTGTGCTGGATATATGGATGTCGAATCGAAATCCGGGAACAATAAAACCGTATTTATTTATTCGAATTTATTTATTGAGCCACCAGCTAAAGCTGGATGTATACTGGCGTGTAAAACATAGTTTCAACACTGTAATATTTTAGTTTAAACGATCGTTAAACGAGGATCATCGATCAAATTGTTTGGTTAACAAAGCCGAGGAAATGTGAATATAAATATGTTCTTTTATATGTAATGTGCGCAATAATTTGAAGTTGTACACCAACTGTTCCCCTGGAAACATAACGAATCCATTGTTCAAGATTAACGGAGTAATTTAATTTTCCAAGTTATAGGAGCTTACGAGAAATGTATATTGCTTTTAGGTCACATATTTTTATAGGAATGGGCTGTGTTTGTAGTTTCATGTATATACTAACAATAGAAACATTGTATTGTATTATAATTGATTCTTTTTGAGGTTCCTGGATTGTAGTTACTGTGCATATGCATTAAAAATTCAGAAAATTTTATGGTAGATTTAAACAATTTTATTTCTGCTTTTTCAAAGGGATCCTAATGCTCTCCTGATTAACTCATGTCTTTGTTTAAGATCGGGTTTGTGCTCCACCGCTATAATTAACCTAGTATTGTGAGGTGTAGAGATCTTAGAGGCTAATAGCATTAATGGGAGCATTGTGATCAATCCAATGCCATGGAAACCTTTTCCCAAATGCTGTTAGTCTGATGAACAAAATATAGATGTGTAGGTACATACCTCTATCGTACTGATAAACCGATATGCAGTAGCAGTCCGTGTAAATTATTTTGTAAGAAAATGAACAGGTTCTCTCCTATGAGGCGATTCATCAAAATGACAGAGGCTATTAAATAATCATCATCCGACACCATACATTCATCTAGAATTTACGATAGAAATTATTTTATACTGTTGTATAGTCATTTAATTATTACCGTCATCATGTTGTTTAATATGTAAGCAGTATCTGTATACTAAATAAGAGCCCCAACGTTTCAACCATACCATCCACGGTTTTACGACTTTTACTACTTTTGGGGATTATAAACTGCTAGCGAAATAAATTTAGTCATTGATTTGGTATAACGTGTCAAAGTATTGTATGTGGTTAGTATCGAGGCACTCGAATAAGTAAGAATGTCAAGAGGTGTTTATTATGCCATTTGCGGATTTTAGATTTTTGTTTCATTTGGGGATCACAAATTGTTAGCCAAATAACTTTGGTGGTTGATGTGGTAAATTAACCTTTTTCGAGAGCAATTGCTCGAATAAGGAAGCCGCTGCAGTTGTTATTATATTGCAATCGTTACTTCATAGGAGCTGTCATGGCGATAGAAAGGAATGGCTGGAGAAGTATGCATAGCTTCAACAATCCCGTGTGTAAAGGTAATACCCTGGTTATATATGCTGCATCCTAGGTACATGAAGAGGCCGATGGATTCTGATCATCATGCCCATCAGTTAGGAAAGTCATGAGCACTCAACACCAACTCGTATGACGAATAGAAGCATCTGTCAACAATCAGGAGACTGCTCTGGTAGAAGTTCTGGACATAGAAGGAGCATTTGATGACACCTCTTCTGAATAAATAATAAAACTGCCATCAACCGAGATGTGGAAAACACTATTTGCAAGTGGATCAACGCCAAAGTGGAAGGAAGACTCATTGAAACATCATTACTGGGTAAGAAAATGCGTGTCGATGCCCAGAGAATGACCCCAGAGAAGGGTTTCGTCGCCCCGATTGTGAGACTTTTTCGTCGACGAACTTCTTGGAACTTTAAAACAATGCAAGTTATGATACCCAGGGGTATGCAGATGACATTGCAATTCTCATAATAAGGAAAAATGCTAGCACTATTTCAGAACTGACGCAAAGAACTCTGAAACCAACACAAGGGTGGCATAGAGGGGAACACATAAGGGTTACTACCGCGGAAGCAACACTAGTTTCTTTTATGGGAAGAAGAAAGCAGGATGGTCTAAAACTACCGACAGTTCAGGAGGACATGGTACGATTCAGTCAAGATTCTAAATTCTTAGGACTGCTTCTCGACTTGACACTAATCTGAAATCAGCATCTTGAACGATGACGGCCAAGTGTAAATGAGTACTAGTGACTACCCGCAGGGCAATTGGGAAAACATGGGAATTAAAGTCACTTATGATGCACTGGTTGTATAGTGCAGTGGAAAGACCTATGCTAACCTATAGCTCTCTCATTTGGTAAACCTAAATTACACAGAAGCAAGCAATCTCAAAATCACAACAAAAAAGGTACAGAGGTTAACTTGCATGTGTATGTTATGTCTGCTTGTTTTACTGCTGCCGTAAAAAGTACGTAAACAGTTGTTATGAAAACCATGTCCTTTTTTGCATGTTTACATAAAGGGGGAGACAAGAATGCAGCACATAGACTAAAATGAGTTTAAAATTGGAGGACTGAGGATATTTCCCAAAATAAGGATAAGATCGTCCCAGAATGGGATGAGTGGAGAAAAAACCATAAATCTAGAAACTAGATTTGGTAGGGACGCGAGTCAAAAAGAACAACAGAGTCTGGACCTGGTATATATGGTGGAATCCTGATTCATAAAGAATATATGATATTAGGGCAATATACCACCGTACATAAAACAGAGATACTAGCAATAGAGACATGTGCCCGAAGGGCATTGGAAAAACAATCACGCTATACCAACAATCGGAACGTACAGCTGTCAATATGTACAAATTGTTGTCTAGAGTGCAAATTTCTTTTGTATCCACAGTCGATAATGTTTCGTTAACACGCTTCTAGATGGTAGCAATATAGGTTATTTTTTAGCGTACGGTACCTACTCTAGTCAATTCCTTTTCATCCAAAAAGACATTTAGCCTTAAGTCATAAATTTTGAAGAAATACATAATTTCTTGTTTGGCCTTAATAACTTAAAAAAACAATTAAATAAAACTAATAAATTAATGAATGAAACTAAAAGACGATTGTTTCAAATAACTAAAAACAAAAATTACCCTATTATAAATTCTTACGTCAAGCCAAAATATACTAGACCGTCGAATAATGGGACAAATCTACTCTATAAAACAAGTGCAAATGTGTCAAAGACTTTAATAAATAATAATAGTATTAATTGTAATAAGCTACTCATTCGAAAATACACAAACAATATACAAGCAATATATCCAATAGTAGCTGATACAACCACTAGGCAATGATTCAGAAAATACTGTTTTGCTCCCGATATAATAAGACGATATAAGTAGACACTGAGAGACAATTATACCAAGTTGCCCATTCTAATTTAAGGCTAAATCCAGCATGAGAATGTATAATTTGTCACAATATGTATGTGGTGAATAGTCAGATTGATGTCAACGTTGTCATAGTATGACACTTATGTACTATCATGGACAGATAGAATGTCCGGGTGTCCGGAGTGCAAGCTGCGCTCCTCGTACAATTCGCTTGACGGCACAATCGATATTGTATCAGGAGCGCAGCAAGCACTCCGCATACCCGGACATTCTATTTGTCCATGATAGTACATAATTGAGTTTTGTTGAGGCAACAGAAATTGTTTAAGATATTTTTTAAATGCACTGGCGGTAGTATCTTCAGTATAGTATAATGCAAAAGAAAAGGATTACTCAAATAACTATGTTTTGTGATACGGTGGCGAGATTAAACCACGGAATCTCGTTGTAACATTATATACATACATACATCCGAACGAAAAGTTATTTTATTTTACAGGTAAGAGGATGTTCTATAGAAGAGTATTTTATGATAAAGATAAAGACCTTCCATTATTCTACGATTTCTCATGTTCAGCCAGCCCCATTCTACCAACTTGAAATTTACATGATTGTATTTCTTCAGGTCAAATATGACTCTAAGGCAAAAGTTGTGCATTCTTTGAATTCTGTGTTCAGTCTTCTTGCACAATAAGTGAACTGAGACAGTACGAAAGCTTCACGCAATGTAACTTTGTTTTAAGTATTCAGAATAGATCTTATATTTTTAAATACATCTGCTACTTATTTTGTTTCTAGTTTAAATATTTAATGCTGGCTCAAAATGGCAAGGACATTTTGAGCTTAAGTATGCAGCTAGCAATTGATAAAATTATTCTGCAATATGTTTGCATTCTTTTGAGGTATTACATTTGAAGCGTTTACCTGCAATATATGTATGTAACTCAAATTTGAATTTCTGTTTCTTACTGTATAACCTGCTTTTGATGTTACAAAGGGTGTTCTCTTGTTAGTAGAACTAATCGTTAGTTAGCGTTCACTAATTTAGTAAGTGAGTGCATGGTAGGTACCGATTGTGATACATTAATGTATAAGAAGTGATTGACAAGTACACAGAGAAAAATAAATCCAAAACAAAGTTTGCTGTCCAATAAATTACGCTATACGTATGTATACAACAAAGGGCGCAATACGTCGTACCGCTTCACTACAGGCTACTACAACTATTGGTGTCCGTTTGCCGAGTCAGTTCCGCAACGAGGTTATTAGATTCCGCAAACAAGACTACGGTCGATTCCTTAATATTACTGTTGTCGTATCAATAAGGTGCTGGTTGAGATTTATGTCTGGCAATTTGATCGTCTCTCCCTTGTACCCCCGTTCTTCCATTGCTTCCGAACCCTTCTTCCGATTTCTCGGAACCACCGAGCCCCGATAGCTATAAATTCAACTCGAGAAAGGAGGCAGAGAGGAAACACAGAAACGGATAGAGGCGGCGATACTGGCAGGAACGGTAGTAGTCACAGATTTATTTTGTACAAATAGATTGCCGACAGGGTATTATAATAGATTATGTTTATCTGTATGGCTTCGTTATTTAGGGTGGCATTATAAGGTTTTTCAAAATATTTAGTTTGGCTGTATGCTTGGTTAACTATATGTTTCGATTGGGGCAGCAAAAAAACTTTATTGTTTCATGTGTTTATTGGTTCTATTGAATTGTCAGATTGGTTTATTCATTGATAATCTAGAATCATTTACTACTACATTAAATTTGTAAACTCACTACATAAAATTATTGAGGAAGAAAATTGTTAAAATTGTTCTTCCGAAATGAATATGTATTTAGATGAGAAAAAAATGTTTGATTGAAGTAAAAGTGCTTTTGATTTTGAACGCAAAACATTTCTCACCGTATCCATAAAAATGCGGATAAACACCAGATAGAGCTATTCTATATGCAGTTCTGAGTCGATAACCTTAATTAAAATAAGTTGTACGGTCTTTCCTTAAACCACAAGAGCAGCTCAAAGGGTATATAAATTTGGCAATATCTAATCAGACAAATACGTGACAGTAATCATAACATTAGTTATTTTAGATTACGGACATTAATAAAATTTTTATGTGAACTTAAGTGTTTATTAAAATTAAAAGATATTGCTATGAAAATTTATAGGAGTTGCTCAAATTGGTAGCCATCTGTTTCCAAACACAGTTCTAATCTGCCAGGAAGTGAATTCAAAACTCGTTGTAATACATCGGGGGTAATTATAGTCGAATTGCGGCTTTCATTCTATTAATTACGTTCCCTTCGTTGGCTGGAGGAGTTGCAAAGACTTTTTCCTTTAAGAACCCTCAAACGAAAGAGTCCAGAGGATTAATATCCGAAGATCTCGCTGGCCATTCTATTAGTCCATTACACCCTATCCACTGATTCGGAAAATTTTCGTTTAACCAGTCTCTGGAAATTCGGGCTGTTGCGATATTTGGGTATTACTGTGCCTGTTTCTTTAAATCGCTGATCCAATCTTCGAAATGTATTGGTAGATGGCTGTCGCCGTTGTGGGTACCGTAGTTGGTATTCTGCTATTGCCGCGTTTGCATTGCCGTTACAAAATCCGAATAGCATCTGTGTACTCTCCAAAAGTAAACATTCTACACTTGTATGACTTGTAACAATGACACAATACGTCAACTAATTTGAACATACAAATGTCATTTCGAGAAACGACAAAAATCAACAACATAAGTACCTAGTTTTTAATTTCAAACAAGCAAGCCTTTTGCACCACGTTGTCATATGTACTTACTTTAGAAAAAGGCTGTTGAAGATCTGTTAAAAAATAGAAAATATTGGTGTAATGGATTAGCTGCGTATAGTTATGCATTTTGCACAATTAGATTTTCAAATTTTACCATAATGATTTTTCATTGTTAAATTTTACGAATTTCTCTAAATTTCAATTATACATTTTGAGATTTGATGACCTCGTCTGGCTAAAGGAAGGACCGTACACCATGTTTTGAAATAAGATTATCGACTCAGAATTGAACATAGAATCGCTCTACCTGGCGTTTATCCGAATTTTTGTGGACACCGTGTATAAACATAATTTACACTAGTACTATCTTCTATCTCATGGATTTTAAATCTCATTTATATTCTATCGCAGTCTCCCCTAAAAAGTCAATTTTCCCCTTTTTTAGGGTTATCAATGTAAGCTTGAAAATATTGTACAATATTTGAAGGAGAACTAATCATGATTCGTAGAATACATAATATGTACTACAAATAAAGTAAATATTTTAGTATGTAAAAACGAACTTGATAATAGTTTAGTTTTATTTAACTATCCTAACAAACATGTGATGACGAAATGGATTATTTTTGGTTTTGTATAATATACTCAATGTTCAGAACTGAATTAAATTATAAATGACTGTTTGTTTTTATTCTAATTAAAAAAAGCAATTTGTATTTTTCAATCGTCCTCATGTAAATATGTATGAACATATATCAATGGTAGTGAATATCCCTCTATTCTAAGTTGATGGAACATTGAAAAAATATCATTTGTTGTATTCCCATAATTTACGTTTTCTAATAAGCAAAATTACAGCAGTTCTAATTATGTCGGTTGAGTCCATTTAAGTGATAACTGGTACTTTTAGGATCTTAGTAGTAGTAATTGCTCTCTATGTTTAACGTTAGTATTTTCTAAGAATGTTGGCGGGAAGGATGGATAACATCTTAATAACAATTGAAGCTAAGATGTTGATATTTTGAGGAAAGCTAAACAAAACAATCGCTAGTTGTATTAAAATCGACACTCGCTACACTACTTAAAATAATTGTTTTCATTCGTTTTTCAAACATGCATGAGAGATTTTAATTTATTTCTGAGCAATTAATTGCAGGACGTAAAATAATTTCCATCCTATCTTCCTCTCTACAACACATACACATAAAACATTCCTCTGGGAGGCAGAAAATAAACGAAATAAAACTTTTCAGATTCACCAGCCCGGAACATATTATACCGGCTATTTGTTAAACGCGTGTACGTTGTCTTTTATGTCACCTCGCCTTACCTTAGCACATAAAAAAAAA
>SMLS01059828.1:0-20467 GCA_004785975.1 Popillia japonica
CTGTCTCTTTGTTAGGTGACTGGGGTGACCCTAAACGTACTGTATATATATTGTTATGTTATTATTGATATTGTTCATACTTATCTCCTTATTCATGTCAGCAGTGTAAAATTAAAATAATAATTAAAAAAAAAATTAAATTAAAAAAAAAAATTAAATTAAATTAAATTAACTTTTATATTAATTAATTACTAATTAATTAGTTAAAAAAAAAAAAAAAGTCCAGCCAACGGAGTGCACGGGGTAAAACTAAAAAATCCAGATTATAATGTGAAAAAATTTATTCCTCAAAATTTATTGTAAAAACACATCACAAACACATATAACATATAATTACACTCACTTCGGCACAACAAACATGAAAGTCAAGCTGAAATTACGAAAATCAATTTTATAAAATAGCAAGCAGTACATTTGGAAGTTCTGTGTGGTAGGCCTGGGAAAAAACAGAAAAACAATGGGGAGGGGAGAGTTGTTTACGAAGTTTCGGAGGACTGACAGACAAAACAAGTCACAAGTCACAAAAAGAGATTTTAACAAGAAATACAACAATTTAAAAGCAAGTGAAAGTTTTATAAGTGCCCATTAGACCTTCAAGATCAAAATTAAACTAGTGAACGTGAAGAAAACCCGGGAGAAGAGAAACGAGATTGAAAACGAACAGGGAGGAGTTTGTAACGCACATAGGAGGATATTGGATAAGGAAAACACACACACACACACACATTTAATTACATTGGGAAATTACAGGTAAGGGTTGAGAGTGGTTTAGTTATATAACCATTGTAAAAATTTTTATTATCACATTATAATCTGGTTCTTTTTAAATTGTTTATATATTTTTTATTGCGTGTCATTAGTGACACACACAACAATTTTGGCGACCGTGACAGGACATTGGCAGAAGTCAATCATTTTTCTAAAATTTAAACATTTATATTCATTTAAATCTTTAAACTTATCAAAATTCTAAATTTACACCCTTTTTCTAGACTATTAATTAGGCCTTCAATACAAAATAATCCTTATATTTAATCAATTAATCAAATTTATAAGTTTTATAGTCATTGAAATAGTATAACTGATTCATAATGCTTAAAGCACGAAGTGTTGAAGGAGATAGTGGGGATAGTATCAAAAATATGTTGGAAACGGTAATGCATAAGTTAGATCAGGTGTTATTGTGCCAAGGGACCTTCGAATATAGGTTGTCTCAGCTGGAAGAAAGAGTTAACAAAATTGGATCACCATCTGGGCAAGCTGATCATGTTTCAAATGTTTCTCCTGTTGTTCCCACGATGACAAACGTCATTCCAAGTAATGTGACAGCTGACGCTAGACAGGTTGACACACCAATGTCATTTTCCCATAACCTCAAAATAAAAGATTTGATTCCAAAATTTGACGGCAGACATGGTTGTCCCGTGATCTTCTTGATTTCGATCAAACGTGTAATAACGGCAGATACAGCACCTATACAACTTTATAATATTCTTAGATCGTCACTGGTGAATGATGCAGCTACATGGTTTTCCGTTGTGGAGAATACTTTTGCATCCTTCGAGGAATTTGAGATATTGTTTCTTAGTAAATTTTGGCCTGAAACGGAACAAGACAAAATTAGAAGCAATTTGTACATGGGAAAGTTCAATGCGCAAAAGGGAAATTCGCGAGAGCAATATTTTATCAACCGTTATGCTACAGTTCGACATTTAACACCTAAATTAACCGAGAAAGAAATTATAAAACATTTTGCCCGACATTACGACTTTGAAATTCATAAAACAGTCATAGTTCAGAACATTACCACATTTAAAGATTTTTGCGAGATTCTGAGACAGTACGACGATTTATATAAACATAAAAACACAACACCTGTGGAACATCAACGTGACAACTATACACCGTATTATCTGCGTAATTTTGGACCGAGTTATGCAGTTTCAAACTCTAAAAATTCATCGTATCCCCATAATTTTAACACACACACTAACAATTATCAACAAAATTCTAGTAATCAGACAAATCATAACCTCAACTATCAACAAAATTCTTGTAATAATTCAAATACATATAACAGAAATTATCAACAAAATTCATATTCACCTCAAAATTTTAATCGATATCCTCAACAAAATTCCAATCAAAATCTATAAAAATAGACATTTTCAATCATCAAATCAAAACTTTAATCCTCAAAGGAATTTTAAAGAAGGTAATGACAGAAATTCTCAACAACGGAATGCACATGACAATTCACGTGATTTAAATGCGATTAATGTTGTAGCCGATGTACACGATTTTACACTGCTGACATGAATAAGGAGATAAGTATGAACAATATCAATAATAACATAACAATATATTGTTATGTTGCTTTATATTGAAATAATTAAATACTATTATTATTGTTACTACTATCTCCTTACTCCTATTATTATTATTAAATTAAAATTAAAAACTATTCAATTAAATAAAATAATTAAATTAATTAATAATTAATTAATTAATTAAAAAAATAACTCCAGTTAACGGCGTGCGCAGGAAAAAATCAAAAAAGCCAGATTATAATGTAAAAAATTTTATTCCTCAAAATTTATTGTAAAAACACATCACAAACCTACACAATACATAATTACATTCATTTCGGCACAACAACCATAAATTTCAAGCTGTAATTACAAAAATCATCTTTAAAAATATCAAGTAGTGCATTCGGCAATTAAACGAGTGGTAGCCCTTACTGAAATAGAAAACAAAAAGAAGGGGAGAGTTGTTTAGAAGTTTTAAAAGTTGACAGAAGTAAACAAGTCACAACAAAACTTGTATCGCAAAAGGCAAATATTAAGTTGAAAGTGCCCAGTTAGAATCTTATCCCTCCAAATTATAAAGTGTACAGAAAAGGAAAACCGGCGGGAAGAAATAGAAATTTGAAAATACAACGAGAAAACAAACGGACAGCAGAGGATCACACACACACTCACCATACAATTAAATTGGGATATTAATAAGGTAAGTGAAAAGGGAGGACAGTTTTTGGTTAATCACGGTAAAAAAATTTCACATTATAATCTGGTTATTCTTTAACAACTGATAGTTTTTATTTGCGTCATTCGTGACACAACAATATATACATATAAGTACATACCTATACAATATATTGCAAGCACCTGTTATTTCTTGAAATGGTTTGTTATATAATATATAATTGTTATAATGTGCTTATGTAAAAGGCTTCCTACGAGATAATAAAAATAATTACGATCCAAACATCAACTAATAATAGCAATAATTTTGTAACGTCGCCGCATAACCGTAACCTCCTCGCGGGAATTATGATATTTGTTTAAATGTGTAAACTAACAAATAGAGTTTTGGAATATTCAATGTGATTAGTTATAGTAACCTAAAATTTATGTGAATAAAACAACTGTAACTTATCATACAGTAACATTATTGGTAAATTCATTTCTGAATAAAATCTTCTAAATTGTTATTATCAATTTGATATAGTTGCATCTCTGACTGTAGAAGAGAATATGGTGATAACGATATCAAACATGTACAGTGAAAGGTCACCCAAGTCACTCAGAAAAGAAGTCATATCGTTGCTATATGTTAAGTGAAAGTACTTATTACCTGCAATAATAATAGTAATTTTGTGAATTAATAATCGGGTAACTCAGATTTATAAATTTTCAACCTAATTATATAGTATTTATCACAACTCAGTGTTTTCAATATTTTCATAAGATAAGACTAGTCAACAGGTTTTTTTTCTTACACTCTGATATGTGTACGTTATGAACTTTTTCATTGTAATTCTGAAAATATTTTCAAAAATTGGCTAGCACGTCAGGTTTCTGAGATGTTTTTTTTATACATACACTTAGCCACAAAAGTCTACATACGGCTGACAAATGTCGACAAACAGACAAAGTAAATTAAAGATTGCCTTCTTTTTGTGGTAAACATGTTTAATTAACTATATTTCAGTTTTATATGTACATAAAAAAACTAACAAAAAGTGCATTATGTGCGTGAAACAAAATAAAAGTCAATATTATATTAAAACCGCTTACAACAAAAGTCTACATACGGCTCGTACATTTATTAATGTTAATACTGAGTTGGTCGTCCTTTTGCGTCTATGACCGCAGATAATCGCGCCGGCATGAAGTTTACAAGTTTTTCTGTTACATCTCGTAAAATCAGTTGCCATTCTACAGCCAAAGTTGTTTTTAAATCCGTCTTGTTACGAATCGAACGTTTGGACAGTCTCCTCTTCAATTCATTCCATAGATGTTCAATTGGGTTATGGTTTAGGGATTGGAATGGACTCCGGAGTTAGTCTTTTATACAAAAACACTAGCTCATTCAAAAGTAAGCCACGCAGTGGACGACTATCAAAATTGGATCATCGTGTAAGGAGAACCATCATTAGAAGAATAAATGCACAGCCTAGACTGACTGCGCTCTCAATAGCAAATGAGCTTCAATAAACGTGGCGATTACTGTACATCCCAAAACCATTCGTAAGTGTCTCCGAGGTGAAGGTTTACACTCCAGAATTCCAAGAAAGGAGCCTCTCATAAACGCTGTTAATCAGATCAAAAGATTGAAGTTCGCGAAGAGGTACCATCGAGTCCACGAGATCAACTCCATATTTTGGCAAATATAACGTTTTTGGAAACGATTCAACGAGCAAAGTATAACAAAAAACTGAAGCGCTCGAAATGAAAAACTTAATTCCAACGGGAAAGCATCGAGGTGGCTTTGTCATGGTCTGGGCATGTATGACTGCAGGTGGAGTTAAAAAATAGCGTTTTATAACCACAAAAATGAATCGGCGTGTGTATCTTGATATTTTAAGGAATTTCCTTATTAGCATTTATGATCTGGGGTATCCACAAATTATACCTATGTTTCAACAGGGCAACTATCTGGAGCATACTTCAAGTCTTATAAAAGTATCATGTAGAAGACCAACTCCGGACTCTATCCCAATTCCCAGACCTTAACCCAATTGAACTTCTATGGAATCAATTCAAGAGGAGACTCGCTAAACGTTCAATTCGTAACAAGACGGATTTAAAAACAACTTTGGCAGAAGAATGGCAACTGATTTTGCGAGATGTAACTGAAAAACTTGTGAACCTCATGCCGGCGCGATTATCTGTGGTCACGTCGTGGGTACGTCGTTAAACCACACCCTTTTTTTCTCTAGAACCAATAAAATCAAGGAATTAATAGATCTGTGCATATGTGAATTTATATAAGACCTTACAGACACGTTATTCGACTCAAATTGACTCAATGTATGGTAGTAACATTAGTTAAACGTTTTTTGAATTCGCCCCGTATTTGTCCCGTATGTGTGTAAACAATCCTAACAGATTTTGTTATGTATGTGGAGAATTCACCGTTCAACAGCACAGACGAAATATTAGGTACACCTTTAATAGAAGAATTGTATAACCTTCATTTTAAATTGAAAATTATAAATCAAGACAAGTAGTGGACGCCTCACAATGTCTGTGCACGATGTCTCATAAAATACTTTTACGGCCATTACACATAAAATTAGGTCTGATGAAGAATTTCATCAAAGCATTGAACAAAGAGGGACCAGGGTTTTGATACCTTGAACAAAAAGTTCCTAACATACCTGAGGCAAAACTTAAAGAGGAGATTTTTATAAGACCCCAGATTAAACTGTTACAACAGGATCGAGAATTTGACGTCCTCTTGAGCAATTTAGAACGGACTGTTTGGGATGCATTTAAAAGTGTGACAAAGAATTTCTTAGGAAATAAAAAATCTGAAGATTACGAGGAAATTGTTAGTGAACTTCTTAGAAGTTACCATGCATTAGGCTGTAATATAAGTCTTAAAATACATTTCTTGCGTTCGCACCTGAACTTCTTTCCCCCGAATCTTGAGGATGTTAGTGACGAGCATGGGGAAAGATTTCATCAGAATATTTCCACTATTGAAAAACGCTATCAGGGCAAGTGGAATAGCGGAATGCTTGCTGACTACTGTCGGGGTTTAATTTCGGAATGTTCTTCATCCAATATAAAACAAGAAAAACATTTGTTATTCAAATTCATTATTTAGGCAGGCGCTGAGCCACAAGTGTGAGACAAAGATAACTGTCAAGTTAGGGAAACTATCTCGATCTGTTACATTGTGATTGTAGGAGTTATTATCGGTATTCGCTTTTATATTATATTTTAATAGGAAAAAATAAACACAAAATTAGAAATTAGAAAACCCTATATGTGCTATCATTATAAAACCCTGTCTCTGCTATCATTATGTGCTGTGGTGCATACAGATTTAAAAGTGAACATGATAAACGAAATGGAATACATATCTACATAGCATCCTAAAATTTATTTTCGGAATATGTGTACATACCTACATATGTTACTTGCACAGCAATAAAATGAGATTTGTTGCAGTTTCGTTATAGTTTACAGTTTGTATTTATAAAAAAAATACAGTAGGTAACGTATAAAAATATACTTACAAGTCAAACTTAAGACGTTAAAGGAAAAGTTATAAAACTTGTCATTTAAAAATGTATAAAGGCATTTACCAAAGTTGCATTAACCTTTGATTTTGGTCTATTTATTATATTTAAGTATGTAACCAAACTCATTAGGTGTAAATAACAAAACCACACAAGATTTTATAATCCAATAAGCGATCTTTTTATGTACCTACTTACCTACATATATGACTAATAATAATAATCATACAATGTGTTAGAAAGAGATTCTCATCTTTAGCTAAGATGGGCTGCATACATTTCATCAACATTTCATGTGGCCTCACTTACTTAGAAACTAGCTGTCGTTTCAGTTATATGAACAGTATACCGTGTGAGCACCTGCGAGCGGTCGATACCTAAGCTGTGTGAATTCTGCAGAAATAACTAGAGGTATTTATTAGCTAGATAGATCGCTCGCTCGATAGGAAATCTAATGTACCGCTGAACTAAGATGTAGCAAGCTATTTCTGCCAATACAATCATACAGTCAAATATAGCGTACACAGGTTAGGTATCGACCGCTCGCAGGCGTTCGCACGGTATAAAATTCAATGTTTGCAATGTCGTTAAATACATCTGTGGGTATTCGGTTTATTCAGTCGAGTTTAACGACATTAGTGCTGATAACTTTTTTTTACATCTGGCTTTTCAGATTTAGTGAATGCATGACAGAATTAGTGTAATCAACAACGTTAGAATATTTGTTCTAGTCAAACTTCACGTCATATCCATATTCATATATATATCATATCCATCCAGTATTGCACGCAATTTCTGCTATGCAATCGTTTTACAATATTTGAACATAAAAGTCGTAGCTCCGGGTTTTTGTACATGTTTTATTCACAATCGTTTTCTATTGTGTCAATCTGAGAGAGTATGATTTCTTGCTGTTCTCTTTCTGATTATATGTCTGTTTTTGATGAGTGAAATACCAAGAAAAATATAATTAAATATTAAATCATAATTAAATAAACCTTAATACCTTAAAACAATCATTAACGTACAAATAATTATAATCTCTTTTCTGTTATCTTAAGAAAATCCCAGCATAAACACCAATTTATTTGTGTTGATCTTCTCGTTATAGTCTGGCATAGGTTATGCAAACATTTCGTAAAATCGAAAACCTTATCGTGAACGAATACCAGCCTTACTTACAATATTAATCGATGTAATTATATATTTAGAAAAAGCGTATAGTCGTAAATGAGCGTGTAAATAACAACGTGTGAATTAACAAACCATAATACATTACTACCTACTTATTTCGATATAATAGGGAAATCTCTATTAAGGCCACTTTACACCATGGTAGATTCATACTATTTCTATATAGATTCTATTCTAGGATTTTCTAAATACTGTTTTAGGTGGGAGTACAACAAATCAATGCGTGATGGCGCTACTAAACAGCTTTCAAGTTCTTCCAACTTAACCAACATAACCAACCTTTGTTTCCAATATTATACTGAACTTGTATTTATTTTCCGATGTTGGCCAATCTGCCAAAAGTACTTCTGCGCATGTTCTAGTATCAATTTAGAAACAAAAATAGGACAGGATCTAGTTTTTAAAATAATATAGCATCTAGTAACGTTTGGTGGAAAGTGGCCTTTACATGATACTTTTTCTGACTATTTTTTCTAGTTTCTAGAAAATAGTATAGAAAAAGTATGAATCTAGCATCGTGTAAAGTGGCCTTAACAACGGCTGCCCTCCAAGGGAACAATTTACAACGCAATAAAATGCTGTAACAAAACCTAGGAACAATAGTAAATCGCAAAATATGTAAGTGCTCGCGCTTTTATACATCCTTTATAAAAGCGTTTATGTCATACAATCCTATAGAATTTATAAATCAATTCTATAACAATTTTAAGTTAATTCTAAACTTATTTTTAGAATTCTTTTCATTTATATTGCAATGATCTTTTTTTTTTGGCACTCGGGATCTAAGCCCATTTGCCGCAGTTATAAGAAGTTACGAGACTTTATTTACTTTATATACATCTTATACATATTTTAATACGCATTGCAATTATCGTCTCAAGGAGTAGTCTGCAAATACTTTCGTTGTTATAAGAAAGTAGGACGGTGATACTGTTGGGAGAGGTATTCTATAGCGTACTAATGCATGATACAGCTGATTAATTACATTCTGATGAGTGGAACATGCTAATATGATGTGGTTGATATCAGCCACTTTAAATTGCAATGATCTTGGAACGAATTGAACATGTCGAGTACCTATACTCAAAACACAATGTAATAGGTGCAATTGTACGAACTACCCTACAATACTAACAGAAATAAAAAAATGGTTTAATTCTAAAGGTGAATCAATAAGTCTACCAGGCGCGATCATGGCTACGTTTACACCGACAACTTAGTATGAGAACTAAGGACCATAGGTGAACCAAATGAGAACTATATTAGCACAAATGATTTCGTACGATCGGATCTTGCGCACCAAGATGTTCGGTCCTGTGGCAACCAGAGGCCCGAACCAAATAGATATAATTCAGCACTGAACCAACGTTAACGGTATAAACGCACTTGAACCAAACGACCAAACTCAAACATGTCATCTGCTGATCATGTAATTATTTGTAGTTGTTACAGGCACTATAATTTACGTGAATTTAGATCATGTATCTTTTATACATTGTCATATTAAATATATTGACAGTTCCAGAATGGTTTCAAATTCCAAATATTCGGTAATCGTTGTAAACACAGTGGACTAAACCTTATCGAATTATCACCCCCACTTTAGTTCCGTCGAACCAAACTATCTGCTTTGTGGTGTAAACTGTGTAAACGTAACCAATATTTTCTTCGTATTTACGTGTTAGGCTGCAGTACGTCTATTATAAATCATACTTATTTCAGGGTACTTCAGGTCTACCGCAAGGATCGAACATAAGTCCGCTTCTTGTCATACCCTTTAGAAATGATTTGATAGGGAAGATAGGTTGTCACAAGTAGAGTTTTGCGGACGAGCTAAAACTTTACATGTCTGTAACACCAAATGCAGACCGCTTACATTTTCAAGAACAACTGAAAAATGTTTCGAGCGAGTGTGTATCTAACCGTTTATATTTAAACCTCGAACAAGACCGAGTTATAACTTTTACTTTTGATTATATTGTAAAAAATGTATCCTTAAAACGTCATCAACGATAAATGTTGCCTTTACATTTACCTCACTTAGAAGACCCTACTATATCATCTGACGGATATACAGGATATATATTTAAGATTCCGGTCTTCGATTGTATTATAGTTATATCGTCAACTCAATAGAAATTTTGATTGACGTTATGGTAATGAGGCTAAAAGAACCACATTTTAAAATTAATTTGACTTAAACGCGTGGTTTTCTGTAGTTTCCCAAATTCCACGGCAAATGCGGAAAGATAACATCTTAAGTCGGTCTACAGCCGCAGGCGTAATAATAACTCATGGCCAGCCGATGCCCCCTGTAATTGGCGCAAGCTGTTGGGGGATGCTAAGGCATGAATTATTATTATTATTATTATTATTATTATTAAACAAGTTGTCCAGAAAAGCGTACACGCATTTATCTATTTTTTTTAATGGAATGACGTACTAATTTCTATTGAAGTGAGTGTACTTTCGGATCTTTAGTTCATCCTTAAAATAGTTTTGCTTTAACATGCCAGGTTATTGAATATTTTATATTTTTTTTGTCGAAATCACTAATTTCATTAAATTCTAATTCCCGTGTCTTTTTTCGTTTATTTTTAGTGAAATTTTGCAAAACGTCTGAATCGAAATCGTTCTATCTTACAAGGGTGGAATGTTATTATGTTATATTTTGTTTATTATACAAGTCGTCCAAGAATATTATTTTAATATCAATAGCTTCTATTTCATTTTACTCAATTTTCTTAAATGAAGTGCCCTCCATCTAGTAATATGTGTCAATACAGTATTTGTTTACCTTTACCAATATTTCCACTTTTAGCTTTGGCTGTTTTTTTTAATTGCAATTAAGTAAATAAAAATCAATTTTTCTTTCATGCGTTTTGATCTTAGAAGGAAAAATCAACTTTAACTTTTGATATGAAGGATGAAGCCAGCAGGCGTGAATATTTTCGCAACTCCTTATTTACGCAAAAATATTCAAACAATAGAAATCCTGATTACACAAATACTGTAAACAACAAACAACAGATTTTATCTTACCGGGAGCATAGCATGGACAAAAAGTAATTCTTTTGTGAAAATTATTTTCAGTAAGTTCTTGATGCAGTTGAATATGGTTTTGCAGAAGATATTTTTGGATGGATGATTTCTTTAATGCCGGATCCTTACTTAATTGCCTTTGGCTAATTTATGGATTTTCTATCACGCCCAGCCTAGCCACGCTTCCAACACGATAAAATATTTCCTTTATTGTTTGCAGCATTCTCTCATTAGGATATCTACTATTCGAATACTTTTGCGCATAGATACACTCCTAATGTCAAAAGGGACTTCTGAAAACGTTTACCAATAACGTAGACCATATTTACTAATTCTTGACGAGAGTAATTCATTGCGGTTTACAAACAGTAATGTGTAGCAACTCAATGATTACTTAGCAAACGTTAGAATTCACACTCGTTGAATTAATGTCAAAAAATCATAGACGTGTAGTAATTACTTATTTTCCTATTTACGACATTTCTATTGCAATAAAAAAAACTGCCAAAGACAAAAATCAACAAATACACTATACTCTATCGAAAAGCACTAACCAAGAGGCATTCCATTTAAGAAAATGGCATAAAATTAAATTGAAGATATTAATATTAAAATAATTCTTTTGGACATCCTGTATAATAAACATACAATATTCCACTCTAGTAGGATAAAATGATCCAGACTTACAACGGCTCTGTTATGTTATAGAAGAACCTTCCCTCGGTACGCAGGTACTAGCTTTTATCCTAATGCACTGTAATTTCTGAGAAAATCAACGTTATATAGCGCGTTGAATGAACGCGCTAAGTTCATTCCTTTATATCGATAATGTTAGTTTCTCAGCAAGCAACGCTCTATAGCTCAATGAATAAGAACTACGCATGCCACGCTGGTGGTTTGTGTTTGATTCCTGCCAGTGTAATGTGTGGATTGCCAGACCTGTTAAATGTCTCCAAATTTGTATACTTTAAATATCGTATTTCCAAAAGCTTCCTACCATAAGTATTTTATATGCGAGATATTCTCCCTTCGGTTTGCATTGAAATTTCAGTTAATGTAGAATAATGATAATGATAATGAAAAATAATCATATATACCACATGTCACTAATTAGATCAAATTATAAAATAACTTCTTTAAATTAACTGTGGTGGTATAGTCGTATTCATTATACTTGAGTTCAAACAATTTAATGTAACAGTATCTTCTCTATTATTAGAACTTCGGTGCTAGGTACTCATAGAAATTATTTTCAAAATTGGTTGAGAAAATACATTATGCTAATTGTTATCTTATTCTTTTCAGATGTTGACGGCATAAAATTATTTGCCTTCCATGGCAGAGTAAACGAGCCTTTACCCACTGCGAAAGATGGCGATTTATCAGGAGATGTTAACTCACCAAATAATGGCAAATGGGTCTACGAAAATCCCGATTTAACATTAGCTGTTGGTGATAAAGTATACTATTGGGTTTACGTCCAACACAATAGTCTCGGTTACACAAAGCACGATGTTGTTTTCGAAGTAACAGGTAACTGAATAGAATTAAAAGGTATGACTTTGATAACTCTTTGTATTATTTTAGAACTGGTTAGTAAAGAATGCCGTCCTGCGACTACCAAAGCAACAGGCATTTATACTAAAATATGTGGCGGTAATATAATATTTAGTGATGAATTCGATGGGGTTTGGGTAGATACAAATAACTGGATACCCCAGCGATATATTCCATCATATACGGACGATGATGTGAGTATCCCTTTTGCAAAAAGTAAATCGTTAAAATTACCAGGAATAGGATAATTTTATTTAGCTTCATTACAAAGGGTTTGGAAACAAAATTATTGATTGAAAACGTTCACTTCACTAATATTTATTATACTCTTAGTTACTGAGTCAGAAATTTCTGGTACTGTTAGTTCCACGTCTATCTAACTCTAGAACTACACAAATTTCGCTCGTATCTATTGGTTTCTATCAATCCGGTAAAAGAAGAAATGACTTTTAGATTAATGTAACGTTAATACACAATTAAACTTTTTCTTTATTTACAAACATTTAGAAACTGTAACCAATAGGCCTGTTCATTAATTACAACATTTTCGGCAAGATATCTTCAGTCTGGAGTATCATTACCAAGCACATGGTAACCGTGCAATGATGCTCGATTACAGTTAACTTTTGATTAAGACGTGATTTGATTTTATACAGAAGGCAAAGTTTTTTTCTCCAAATAGTAGTTTTATTTGCAAATATGTTTTACTACTTATCTTTTTTCTACTATCTTTAATACCTCCAAATTAGTAAGGCAACCAGGTGCATAATGAATGCGACCTGAAATTTGTTAAGTAATGTAACATTAAAATAGTATTTATGTGTGAATTATGTAATATACGATGTGTAAGTTACAGTATCCAAGACTATATAGAAGACTATAGGCATATAATCTCGACTTGCAAGGTTTCTGTAAATATTCCTTTCACAATCGAGGTTACAAATGTATGTTATCGTCTTCTTTAACCGATCTTCTAAAAGATTCAATATTTAAGTATCCACCATCCAAAATATAAATGGAAGCCATTAATTACTATACGATGCATTTAAGAGATTGGTGTAATTGCGAATCATTTTCAATAAAATTTATTCATACCTATTCTAATTTAAAATTATATCCACTGACAATACTATAAAAATTGCTTCATCAGATCGCATAATTCTTTTAAGAAAGGTATAATTATTATTGAACTCTAGAGACCTACATTTTTCGCAAAATTCGGGTTTCCATTCAGAATTATTTTTGCTAAACTTCTGAAGCAGTTACACCTTGTTAGGATGAAATATGTTTGAACATCGTCTTTGTAACAATCCTTACAATATCCTCAGACTATAAGCTAAGTTTCGTAATGATATGTTAGCATTCTTCTTCACAGCTAAGATATTGTCCTACTATCACAAATTGTTGGTTATGATGTACTATTTCTTTGCTGCCATCTGTTTCAATAGGGACCTAACTTGAGTTTGAACTTATCATAGCAAAATCCTACTAATTCTTGTTTTAATTTCTAATTCTACTAATATTACATTGTATTAATGTATTGTATAGTTTCAACACGTTATATAAATTACTGCTACTACTCTGTTGCTACTGTTTAGCAGTATCTGTTATGTTTCAGAATTACGAATTTGTGTCATATCAAACGGACAATACCAATCTATTTACTAGAGAATCTAGTTTATATTTAAAACCCACGGTTGCTACAAGCAAGGCCCAGGTAAATGGACGTTTAGATTTAACACAAGGGTATGTAATAACTAATTGTGAGCCCGAATTATGTTTAGTGGGAACCCTAATGTAGACATGTGGTTAGCATGGAATTATTTGTGGGTTGTCCCTACATTTTATTTGTTTATTTAGAAACGGTATCATCGACTACTTTAAAGGTCGACTATTACACATATTACTACTTGAAATAATTAAAACGAATATAGAAAAGTAGAAATTGGAAAATTTAAACGAGGAAGTAACTGTGTCAACAACCCACTCTCCTGTGCTAAAGAACCAAATTGAGCTTCCAACTAAAACTTATATTCATTTAGAATAAGATAAGAACGACGATTTCATTAGATACACTTAGTTTGAAATAATGAATCTAACAATTATATGTTTGCAGCTGTACTAGAAGTAATAGAGATTCGTGCGTTTATAATCAGGTTGGGGCTTTTATCTTACCACCGGTAACTTCAGCAAAAATCATCTCCAAGCTATCTTTCAAATATGGTAAAATCGAAATAAAAGCTAAACTTCCAATTGGAGACTGGATATATCCACGTAAATATCAGAAAATCTTTTCAACTATAATCATAGGCGATGGCTAAATATCGTTTGATAATTTACAGAAATAGAATTAATTCCCGTAAATAAACTTCCCGAATATCCTAAAATTTTAATAGCGTATTCCAGAGGTAATCTAAACTTATCTCTGAATAGCGGTGAAGATCTAGGAAGTACATTACTGTTTGGTGGTCCAGTAAGCGAGCGAGCAGAACCTGAAAGAAGCAGAAACTTGAAAAGTCGACGGTTAACAGTGCCTTTCGGCAGAGAAATGCGAACTTACGGGCTGTCGTGGTCTCCAAGTAAGTTAAAGAATGTGTACAAAGCAAGAAACGTCTTTTCTGTAACATTTAGATAATGTTATATATTTCAGATAGAATTGATGTGTCAGTTGACAACGCTGTGTACGGTACTATATTAGCCAATGAATACACAGCATTAAATTCAGAGGTACGTAAAGTTATTTAAAATTCCAAAAATTTTATATTAATACTTCTTCTTCAGTACCGGATTGCTCTGGGCGTAGGTGTAGGTGGAAATCATGACTTTCCTGATGACACTAAATCAGGTAATTCTTGGAAACCATGGAAAAATTTTGACCTTAAAACAATGAATAATTTCTTCGAAAGACGTGGATCTTGGGAAAATACTTGGTTTGGTGATGATGTTGCTTTGCAGATTGACTCAGTTAAAGTTTGGGCGTTGTGATTCAGTAAAACTTGAAATTTATGTGCCATTGATCGTTTTATATTGTCATTTAATCGAATAAATATTTATAAGCTAAATTACTCTGTAGTTTTTTAGTTGTGTCCTTTTAAATCTCCACTATCTCTAAAGAACGTAAAAAAAGCTTTCTTTGCTTGCTACGTGTAGTGCATCATAATTCTAATACGTTACAGAAAAGTAAGAAACCTAATTTAATTCACATAGACGCGACAATTCCACTTTCAATACTTCACTTAGTTCGAATTACATAGAACACATTGCTTTCAGTGTCAACCGAAAGCAATTTCATTTAGTTTATACTCACATTTTTTTTAAATTTTAGTCGTTTAGTAATCTTAAATCCGCTTATGTATCAGCCAAATTCTGATTCACAACTATTTTATTTTTTGCGCTTTGTGAGTAGCGTCATGAATCCAATCCATGATTTTATTTCGAAACTAATTCAGTTCGAACATATGTACGTATATTTAACGTGTTTGAAACATTGCGAAAGATTTAACATTTCTTGGATAACTAAAAGTGTAATATCTGCAGATACTTTCACAACCTGGTAGTTTAGTTAAATATCTTTTATATATTATTTGAGTTTCGAATTTAATTTGACCTAACAGTGGAAAAACGTATCGGAAATAAAATAATTACTACTTTTTTAGAGTATGTTGTGTTCCGGAAATAAAAAGAATTGAGCAGTAAGTCTTCGTTAAGGATACTGCGTATTATTCAGACAAGGGAAAGCAAAGTATAGGCTCGAATAGAGAAATGTCTCATTCGCCGTCTTCAAGAAATCGGATATAACCAAACGGAAATAGGTAACGAAATGCTCGTATATTCTTATTTACAGGATAACTACTACATTATTAATGCGCTTATGTTAAAGTATGTGAATCTTGAGTACTACCTTTGCAAATTACGTGCGAATTTTTCAAGGAGAAATTTCCATTTCTCATTTGGAGGCTTAAAGAAAATCTCATTCCTTTGAAAAAAAAAAGAGTAAATACCACTTTGGTGAATTTCTTCCCAGAAAATCGTTTTAATGTAAAACCGTTGTTTACTAAATACAGATTTTTCGCTACGTTCATATTTGATTTGAAAAAGATAGTAGATGTATGTACAATAGAAATGGTTACACAGGGTTAATAAAACTATATTTTCCTCGCCGTGTTGCCTTCTGTGAGTGGTTTCAGCACAGGAAAGTTGAACATCTAGATCTTATTTTAGTAATTCTCTTCACTAACGAATCTACATTTACCAAGGATGGTATTGTAAATCACCACAACACATTGGGAATACGATAATTTTCACGATATACCGCAAGGCTTCTCGCAAGTTAGAATATGCGTAAATGTTTGTGTAAGGTTGGTAGGCGATCAATTAGTTGAACCAGATGTGCTCCCACAGCGATTAAATGCAGATTTGTATTTATAATTTCTTCGAGCTGCATTACACGAGTATTTGGATTACATACCATTGCTGATACAACAACTATAGTTTATGTTCGACGGAGTAGCCGGGCATAGTATTAGAGGTATTCAAGCATTTTTAAACGGAACCTTTCCATATTGGATTGAACGTGGAAGCCACATTCCATGGCTAGCTTGTACTCTAGATCTAAATTCATTAGATTTTTTTCTCTTAGAGTACGTGAAAGGTTTAGTATATGACCGCCGCGTACCGATATTGAAAATGCCGTATGTTGCAGCACAACATATTCGCCACACCATACCAAACTTTGCGCGCGTACATAACTTTTAGAGCCACATTGATGCCTATATTACGGCTCGCAGGGGGCCTTCGAACACATTTTGTAAAATTTCACACAACAAACTACAAACTAAAATCCAGTATTCATAAAAAGACTTCACAAAAGAAATATCAGCTGTAGAACTGAAAGAGTTGACTTTTCAAAATCAACAACACTGTAGGTCACTGAACTGTCGACCTGTTTTTTCTAATATTTGTTTCCTCTCTGTCTTGGTGTCAAGCAAATACCAACCAGCTACATTTCAATACACTATTTCATGTTCATGGCGTATAATAATTTATTCTTCATTTTTACTTGCATATGCTTGAACTTGATTAATTGGCGGTGTTTGTAAAAATATGTACAGGATAAACAAAGAAATGGACCGACATGCACACATAAAAATTTTACGGAGTTAAATTAAACGGGATTGTAGCTTTTCTGAAAAGAGTTAAATTCTCACTAACAATTTGTTAAATTAACATTAAAAGGAAATATTACAACACTTTTCAGAAACGTTTCTAACTACACCCCATGTAGTTAGAAATTTCCAACTCCAAAAAATAGAAATTTAATACATATCTTTCGACGGTGTTACTCGTTGTTTAACATCAGACACAGATAATATCAACACCAAACGGAAAAAAATATGCTAACACTCGGTGTTGATAAACGGTTTAGCAACAGAAGGGAGTTAACGCAACACCAAAATGTGAATTAATAAATCATTATATTGGGATTTTATTTCCGTAAGGTTGTTAAGAGAATTCCTAAATCGGAAACTTAATTCCTTAAAGTTGTCAAAAACAGAAACCGGGGTTTTTTCAGTTATATTTCAGTGAGGTCGACTGGAGCGTTGTATTTGCCTGCAGCAATCAGTATGGAAGTTATATACATGGGTGATGTACTAGGTAATGAAAAATACATTATTTGTGATATCCATTGGGATATGAACCAACTCCGCACAGAAGAAGTTTAACATTGTAAAGGGAAACTTTAACTACGCAAAAGTGGAATTTAACTCCGAATTTCGGATATTAGTACTAAATTATACAACTCCGTTGCGATTAACTACTTGTGCATTTGGTCGCGAGGGAACTATCAGACGGTGAGAAATCGGTGTTAAATCCAACACCGTATTTTTATGTGTATGGGCAACTAAAATTACAAAAGAAATTACGTGCACGTGTACACTCATGGAAAGTAAAGATAGGACAGTTTCCATATAGCAACGTATTGAAAGTGGCTAATCTTTACTTTCCATGAGTGTACATAAAATTGTTTAATTTATATCTCAAATGTTTGTGAAGTTTTTATGACGTTTTTATTCAAAAAACATTTCGTAACAACTTATTCCGATACTATATAACGAATGTCTTATCTATGTACTACTAAACGTTCATGAATTCAAGTCTTATATATAGTCCAGTCATATCGCAGTTCATAATTTATTGTTAACGATGGGCGATAAAATATTTTTTGTATTATACCTGATTTCTTTAATTAATAGTGTTGCATGGGGACAAGCTCAGCAGTTAGCGTTTACTATTCCTGCCTTAACGTTATATGCTTATCAGCCACGAGGATTTCGAGCAGAAATGCCAGGTAATTAAGTAAGATTAAAGTTTTCATTGTTATTCTATCTGGAATAATAGCAATAGTCAAATATTGTTACAAATATATATAGATATTTCAGCACATATTAAAGCAAATCTAAACAAATCTTCTTCGTAACGGTATTTTCAGGATGGAAGTTAGATAGAAGTTAAGAGAGATTGTTCTCTCTAATATTTGAAATTGGTGCTATATCTTGTTACAAAGAAAATTAGAAATGTTAATGTTTTTATTATACTGTAGGAATAATTAGAATAACTTCAGAAAACCCTACCTAGATCTCGTTTCAGTTAATAATAGCAAGTAAATAGGCATCACAAGCATATAATTTATTTCATCTTGATCGATAGATAATTAAAATGACTAAAAAGTAAAATGTCTTTCCCTTCATCTATCCATAGAATCCATCCCAGTATTGCTTGTGTACTGACATTTTATGTTATACCGGCAAACAGCCTGCAGCGTAACAATTAAAAACAATAGTTGTACGTTATTCACTATAAGTAAAGTCAGGTTTAGTAAAACAAATATAATAATCATGGTTATCAAAGGTTGATCGATCAATTGGGTTGTAATATTTAGTCATGTATATTTATAGTATATTTCAGTCATAACGCAGCTGTTTCACAAATTGCTATGTCTATGAATTTGGTTTTATTCATTAGCTCCAGTATAATACAACTTCCAGGCTAGCACAGGTGTTCAATGCCCTTGATGTTTGGATCTGAATTACTTCGTATTTAAACAAGCGAATGAATGAACTCAACCATCATGGTATTTGTAATTTTTATCAATGCGATGCTCAATGTCTATTTACTTAGTGAACTGGATCATGTTCACCAACGACAATACTTATCCATGCAAAAGTATCGAAATATCGAGAGCGCTAACACAGCAAAAAATTTCGACATTTATTGAATGGTTTCACACGATTTAATTAGATACTGTTAAATGTTTAAATGTTGAAAAAATCGAGTTTTTGTAGTTAGCGATATTCTTGAGACCAGAGCCAAGTCAGGCGAGTTGGAAGAATAAGCTATAGTTTTTCACTATAGTATGTAAATATGTATATATTGTTTAAAACTGTGGACTATGTTGTAGATGCCTTTCCACTGCCGACAAATTGTCACACGATTTTTGTACATTGGTCATAACTTTTGGAATCCATTTTGCTGCGAACTTTCGGTACCCTAAATCTTCAATAATATTTTGAGTAGGATCAATCGATCAAATCGTTAATAATGGCTTTCCGCGTCGAGATTCATCTTCTGATCATCATCTGATTCACAACTGTCTATGAATTTGGTACGCCATTCAAACATTCTATACAGTGATAAATTATGATTGTCATCCGTGTACCGTTTTAGTTATTTCAAAAAGATTCAGTTAAAGTTTTGTCCAGCAAAACACAAGCTGATGTTGCATATTTTTGCTCCACTCTTGTTTTACGATATTATAATTCAATAATTAATTTGTTGTAGTTACTGTTAAAAATCAATTTATATTTAATTTTAATTTAATTCTTCGTACTTCGCATTTTAAGCTAGTTCTTATTTCATTGGTTTCGTTTATATTGCAATAACCTTTTATATATTGTTTATAAATACATATACTACTTTAATTACATACTCATAACGTAACAATTATATTTTAAATTTCAATAACTTGTTAACAACAGTTAATCTTAAATAACCTTGTATATTTACTTAGAATACCAGAGCCCACCTTCCTCAATTTTCCCTCTTTAACTTGCATGAAAAATAGTTATTTACGATACA
>SMLS01059829.1:0-14898 GCA_004785975.1 Popillia japonica
AGGCAAACCTATCCAAAGTGACAAAATTAAAAATTACACTTCTTAACATTCTTTTAAAATCTAGGATTATTACCTGTACAGGTAGGCTGCGCACTAATATAAGCAACCGCTACCGCCAGCCAGACGGCTCAGACTCTAACCCATGGAGCAATAAGGACAACATATCAAAGAATCAGCTGACCTGAAATGCTCTCTCAAAAACGTTGCTAGCTCCTATACTATAAGCACAAAGGTCTTCTGGTTGTTTACATTAAGTATTTGCGACTATCTATATTATTTTAGAATGTTTCTATACATATTTACCGCAATACTGAATAACAAATTCTATATTTATAATAACACTAACTATATCCTCAATAGAAACAAAGTTAGAAGTTTTTGCCCAGTGGAATCATTCTGGTAGTGGATCATAATTAGTGAGTGAAATTATATTTCTCATTGTGTAATTGCAATGATAATTAACTACACTTTATATGCGGATACTCTCGAATCAAATTTGCATATAACAAATATTGAAGGGAATATAGGTGCACATTATTTGTTGTTATAATATTACTTTTAAACGTTACGCATCAGTTTATGTACGGGTTTTTGGTTATGTTTTCCTTTAATTCTTGTCAAATTGTGATTTATTACATGTTTCAGATACTTATTTACTTAGCTACTTTTATATTTTCTAATCGCTATACATTTTTATGTATGTAGTATTTGGTGTCACTTCTAAGTTGTTAGTATTACGATATGATCCTGACATTCAAGCTATGCTGTGTAATTGAAAAGTTACTATTGCTATGTATTCGAACATAAATATCTAGCAAACTACGCATACTAGAGACTGCACATAGAATACTAACACCGTTAACTGTACTTTCTCGTAAATTTGAAAATATACAGGTCCCATTTGTTCCATTTACACAAAATCAAATTCTTTTCGATTTTTGCAACACTAATGATTCATAGAGTCTAAGCAAAATGGTTTTAGATTGTCTATCTAAGGTACCTACAGGTTTTTTTTGTAGACTTTACATTTATTTTATGCTTGCATCCTGATCACTTTTTTTATATTTGAGGCATGTATTATATATTGTATAGGTAAATATGGCTATCATCAAATTAAGTTTATTTCCAGGACAGCAATATGCGATTGAATTTCTTTGAACTCAAAAAGGAAAATGCACTGGCAAACAAGCTTAAAGCCAATCTGAACGAAGATAGACAGAGCCTGCGGAACTATGTATAAACTTGAGTTCTTGATCATCGGTGATCTTTCGTTCTGGAGTCGTACTGGGTTCGAACTCCGGTATGTCCTTTCTGAATTTGGTTCTCTGTAGTTTCCCAGATTCCATGGCAAATGCTGAAAGGCAACATCTTAAGTTGGTCTACAACCGCAGGCATAATAATAACTCATTGCCAGCCGATAGCCCCTGTAATTGGTACAAACTGTTGGGAATGTGAAGGCGTGAATTATTATTATTACGGTCGAAATACATCAAGGTAAAATTCCAAATATTTGGACTCGCTACTGTTGTATTTTAGTTCGATGACTAAAAAATACATAACATATCTTGTCTCTCGTTGCCTCTCTTCTCACGCAATTTTTCCGTTACTAATGCAAGTTCAGTTCAAAATTTTATGGCTACCTTATTAAACGTCGATTTTCATTTTTGCGATACTCAGTTTTAACCGATTGACAGTTCCAAATTTCATAGCTACCTAACCTATTTAATATCAAATTAGATTCTTTGTAAATTAACACACAATATCAAATTTTGTTTTCAACATGATATGACACATGGTGGAAATCAGAAAAAGAAAATCCTTCTAGCTGTGTCAAAATCCAATATGACGCCCATAAGAAATAACAAAGTTGATGATGATCCAAAGAAAACGACACGTCGTATAAAAATTTTAAGTACACCATTAGATAGAAGAGCAGAAGTGGCTTTGAGAGGGTGTCTTTAGTTTTTCTCTGCAAGACCAAATAAAAGTGCTACAAGCAAAATAAAAAAATTAGATTTTTCAGTTTTTTTTCAAATAACTCGAACGTCATTTGTTCTAAGTCTACTTTCTTTTCGGGATCATAATAACCACAAAATTTAGCAACTTTGCCAAATTGAAACCTAGCATCTATCTTCAGTAATAAGCGAGATCACAATGGTGAGGATCGAAAATGAATCAGCCTGTATAGGCCGAACAGTGTAACAGACAGAGTTGAAAACTAGGTAAATATGTATATGTCTCGCTTATCTTGCGCAATTTTTTCAACCCATTGCTGTTCCAGTAGTGCGGATGTGGATTATAAAAAGAAGCTTTAGTGACCATGCAGGGTTATCGACAGTTCTACATAAAGAACTTACAGTAACTAACAGAGACGAGGCCTACACCACAATTAGGTCAAAAAAAACGGAAAAGTGTATGAGGAGGACGGCATCATCGAAGAGTTGCCGAAATGCCTCTCCTATCCGGCAGTCACCTACAACCCGACTTTAATTGACGCCGTATTAAGGTTTGGTTACTTCCCAACAGCTCTACCATTTATAAGAACAATTTGTAATATCATTATCACCAGTGCCATATAAAAATTGAATTCTTGAACTTTATAATCTTCAATTATGTTTTATTAAACTTCTACTGGAATATTACTCGAAAAACCCCAATTAAAAGATGAGTGTAATATGTCATAATATTAATTAAAGGCATAGAAAAGTGGATATTTCTGTTAAACCTCTACATATAACGCCCAAAAGGAAATGCTAAACACTTGCCTTTACCATATGATTGAATGCTAAAGAAATAATTCTCTCGCTACAAACTCGAGAAATGTGGTTTTTAGGGTTTGTTGCTCGGAATGCTCTCATCGTTTCAATCACGATAGAGGTGAAAACTTGTAGTGTCGCCACAAATAAAAAATAATGTCCAATAAAAATTCTGACAATTGTTCTCCCGTGACATTTGATAATACATAATGATATTCGAACAGTCACAAAAATATCGCACGTGCGAAACACATAAATGACTAAGCGAAAGCTAATGCAGTTTAATATTTTACTCTGATAGCGCATATCAATCACCTATCGTCGCACGGAAATAAATAATAATGAATTTTTTAATGAAACCGCAATAATTTTTAATATTTCACTTTCAAAACTAAGTTTCAGATTAGAATTAATTATCTATTGGTATTATAAGCTCTACTTACCGTAGGCGAAACACGTTTTGATTTTCCAATATTCATTCCACCAATTTCAACAAAAGATGGAACCTTTGGTCGTACTCCGTTCAAAGCTGGGAGAGTGTTCACTAAAAATAAACTTGTATTTCTTGCTAGGACATGCAAGGGTGGTAAATCGTCTCCAAAATGTTTTTTAGCTATTTCATCTCCTTGCATTAGCGTACTGTAGATAATGTTTGTATAAACATGAAGAACGGTATTCTCAAGTCTTTCCCAGAAATTCATATTTATATTGAAATTTCCGAAATGATTCGGTATATAAGCAGGGTTAGTCGGATTTGCTACTCTTTCACCAGACCAAGGCATATCGTAGCATGAACTTAAGCCAATAAATGGCACCTTGAATTTGTGTGCAAAACCCAGAAAACAATCTGTATTAAAATATTCAATCAAAAGTAAATCATATTTATCTGCCGAGTTTATAAGTTCTCTTATAGGTTTTTGATTTAATTTATCGCAGGTTTCCCAAGCAGCTTGGACTAAGTATTTCAAAATAGCATATTTGCGTATGAACGGCGGAGGCATATCTGCAATATTAATTATTTCCATATTAGGAGATTTTTCTAATGCAATATCTTTGTAGTTTTGTATAGGCTGCTTCTGAGGAAATTCACTAACAACGGTCACTTGATGGCCTCGTTTCGCTAATTCTTTTAGCAGCACTTCAAACACAACAAAATGGCTTTTACCAGCGTATGGGAATATTCCCAGTATTTTTAACGAGTTCACCGATGTTAAAAATGCAAAAAGTAATAATAACCTCATTTTAGTCACCTTATAGCGTCCTACTTAAGAGTAACGTACACAAGAACAGCTTGAAGCGTACTGAATGAGCGCCAATAATATATTTGGAAGTCATGTTTTAGTGTGAGACAGAGAAAGATATTAGGTACTGTTCTAAGTTATTACGATTAATGTTGAATATTCTACAATTTGTGTAAAAATAGTTAATAAATACTCCTATAATATAGCCCATTATTGTACTAAGTGCAGTAATTTTTAATATACCGGTTTAACTGTTAACACGGTGTAGACGTATGAAATATGTATGTATGCATGTGCAAGTGTATTGTATATAAAAAAGCAAAGGTCGGGTCGCTACAACATAACATAACAGTTTTGTGTTGGCGGCATACTCGATCCTAAATAGAGAAACGTGACCTTGTATCTTGATAATACATGTGATTCTACTATGGATTAAATTAATTAACGTTGGAGTATATGCATGCTAAAGTATTACCGACATTAATACTGTATAAGGAGTATGTATGTATAGAGACGCATGGAAATTTCCGATGTTCCTAGATCTCCCTCGGGTGAAAAAAAAATGTATGTACAGTATGCATGTATACAGAGTGTATCGAAGAGGCCGTGTTAACAATTCTTGCTCTATTTGACGAGAAAATCTGTCGTACCGGCGTATGGAAATATCCCAGTATTTTTAATGAGTTCACCGATGTTAAAAATCCAAAAAGAAAGAATAACTTCATTTAGCGCCAAAAATATATTTGGAAGTCATGCTTTAGTGCGAGTCACAGAAGGATATTCTTGTTGCAAGTACTTACGATTCTTGCTGAATATTTTACAATTTGTGTCGAAATAGTTACCAATAGTTTAACCATTAACAGAACTTACTCCGTGTACGTTTCACTTTTGAGACGTATATCGTGGTTCCATTATATTCTGGTAAAAGGTTTCACTCTATTAAAACTATAGTTTGCAACAAATCAACGATAGAATATCTTAAAACCTCTGTTCTCGTAGTTCCCTAAATATTTTTCAAGTTTCTTTATACATTTTCCGATTTTTTTACCTACTACATATATATGTGTATACACACTTTTGAACAGTGCATCCTTTGTATAGTTAGACCAAAAAAAAACTTTCTTTCAGGTTACTTCCTGAAAGTTTGGACAATATAATGGGAGTAACATGTTTTCAATAGACCGTTTAGAAAATGTGTTATCAAGATAATCAAAATTTGCACTATTTTGCTCCCAAATTGAAATATTATGTCTGGACACTTTATTGTCGTAAAGCAAAGGTGAATGGAAGGGTGTGTCTGTATTTCTTTCATCCCTGCAGTGTTTAATTCTATTGAAAAGGGGAGACGTGATGCAATTAATTTATTGCTTATTGTATTACATTACAAAACAAAAATCTATTATAATTGGTTTATGTATGTTTTTTCAATCTGTCACAAGGAGCTAACTGAAGTTGCGTGCGAATGTTTTTGGTCAGATAACCGCGCATTTGACGCTGTTGCTAAGTGGAACATATATTTCTCAATCACTTGTTGGTAATTATTTCTCTGTTGTACGTAAGGTTCACCAGTGAGGAAATACTTTTTCTCTTCACATAAAAGTCGTTATAGAATTTTGATATCGATTATAGGGATCATTTTGTATAAGTTTACCCGCAGAAGTCAAGTTTAGTCTATGTTTGTACACCGTTCATTATATAAACGATTAAAGCCATCATGTAATGGTAGGATGACGAATACCTAATATAGAATCTTGTTAATTTACCATGTTTACATTTCGGGATATTCGTGGTGACGTTTCAGTAATGGAACTGCTGCATGTTTATGTATTGTGGCAAAGTAGATCATATGTATAAGTAATTATTCAAATGCCTATTTCTCTACACGTGTTACAGTTATTACGTTCTTTTCAGGAACTAATATCACCGTATTGCACGTGACTTTCGCTTTTCTTACTAATTGTTGTTACATGCTTACATGTTATTGAAGCAACTTTGAGTAAATGATATCGAAGGCTTCCACGGTTCGTGTCTCGATTATGAGAGTTTTCTGGTGGTAACCGTGTCATGGTTTGTAATACAATGCTTTCACTTAACATCAAAACCACGTGACCTCTTTTAGATATGCAACCGATTTAATAGTATGGTAATAATTAAAAATAAAATTTCTGCAGAAATTTTTATTTACATATTGACAATTGAAATTTTACTGGTTAGGTTTATATTGTAAGTAATGCCAGCTAAATAAATAAAAAAAAATAGTTACAATAAACGTCGAAAGTAGTTTCCATTGTTATCTATCAATAGTCAGTCTATCATCAAAAAATTGTCAAAGGTGTTCCTGACTCTCTTAAATCAAAAGGGGAAGTTTTCATTTTTTTTGTTCGTTTAATTTGCCCAAGTATTTAACGTAACTTTCATCCATAATGTGTGTTGAGATGTCCTCTAACTACACGAACTGAAAAATTGAGGATAAGTTTAATTATTTTCGTAAATTTGTTTGAGTAAGAGTAAGTAGTGAACTTCGAAAGAAACAAACAAAAACAAAATATCTCGAAAACGGGTGACTTTTGGATAAGGCAAACTGGGCTATATCTATTGCAAATGATCTCTACTAACACGCTGTAAGGTATGACCGTTTCATTACCTTGTATATGTACCTTGTATATGTACACAGATATATACATAAATCCCTAATTTTGTATACGAAGTCAGTTAGTAGCTGTTAGTAGTGGTAAGACCATTTTGTAATTTTAATATAATGTATTCAGTGTACAATAAAGTATTGTAAACGCAGCAATGTTGTGTCCTTACTGAAGAGTGCCATTACCATTAACAGAAATACAGGAATAAAATAAAGATGAAATCAACGAAGCAAAGTGATACAAAAACTGTCAAGTATAATCGACTTTCTGCAGCAACTTTCTGGTTACACAGATTAGAGGTATTTATTTGTTTTACCGCCATTTTATTTACATCAACTTACGTTAGAGAAAACATGAATTTTGATTATGACCAGGAAAGCTTCCCGGATGACAAATTCATATCTTAATGAAACTTGGTAGGTAAGTAGAGTATGTCGAGAAAAAATATTTTATTGAGAATAAAATATTTTTGTTTCCGTTGAAATTCACTCTGAGAGGGCGAAACACCACTTCGAAAATTCGCAGATTTTCAGTCTTCTTGATTTAATTCCAGAACGTTTCTTGAATGGAAATAGATAGAATGAAAATATCCATGCAAAAGTTGCACCTATTCCAAAGGTCTTTCAGTACACGTGAATGCGGTATATGACTAAGGGCCGGTTTTACAATGCTAGTATAAAGTCAGGAATAACTATACGACAGATAAATTTATTCCAACGTTATACCAGGTATAACAGCGATACCGTTTTACAATGCACTTGCGTCCGTGGAATACTTATTCCCAGTTTAAGCCAAAAAAAAATCGTGTTGGTAACAAAAGTTACTAGAGCGCATGTGTAATATTTAACCGCCAAATCATACTATTTTAGTTGTTGATATTCCTAATAGATACAAGCGATATTAAAAGTGAAATAAAAATGGTAAATAATAAATGTTAAAATTTTTCTATCGGCGAAACAGAAATTCTTATAGAATTGGTGTGAAAACAGAAAAATTTTATAGGTATGTATATACAGTTCAATAGAAGGAAATTTAATAAATAAATTTGCTATACGAGCTATAGCTGTAGTTACAACTTTTACAGCTATACAAGCGGAACTGTCTTAATGTTAGCAACAATTTGGTTGTAAGAACAAAAGTCAAATTTATTCAATTTTATTGAAATGGAATAAATTTGAGTTTTGTTCGAATTGCAAGTGTTATCATTGACCTAACAAGTGGAAAAACTATCTGGATAATAAGATAAGTTAAAAGGTCATAAAAATACATATATTAATAAATGTACATAAACAGAAACATGACAGAAACAAAGTTAGTTACTGCTGAATTGTTCTGGTGGCGCTGAATGTCTAACCAATCACAATCAAGTATAACTTTATTCTACGCTTATCTCTGACGTTGAGAAAGGAATAACTTATACCATCCTTTATTCCTGGTTTATCTAATACTCGCTTTATTCTACTCTTGTAAAACAGAAATATGTAGCGTATTCCCGGAATAGCCTTATACCTGCTTTATACTTGCATTGTAAAACTGGGCCTAAGTCACCATCGTCAGTGGGGTTAAGGCTGTTCAACTTGTTACCGGAGAAATTTCAAACTATGAAATCTGAAAATATTTATAAACGTGAGTTGAAAGATTTTTTAAAGCGAAACTGCATTTATAGTCTCGATGAATTTATAGCCGCTCTTCCAAATGGCCAACAATAAGTATATGTATACGGGCTTACAATTCTTTGTTGTTCGTTTTTGTTTGTTAATTATTTACTCACTTGACTATGTATTATACACATATGTATGTTTTATATATGTTTTATATTTTTATGTTTTATGTTATGACGCAACCTATATCGAATGTGATCTAAAGGAAAATAAAGTAAAAATAAGTAATAAATAATCAGTTTTAATTATTTCTTGTACTGCTACTCTTGTACAATAAACTTCGACTTCATGAAATATTCGAGGAAATTGAAGCTTTGGATACTGAGGTAGACATACCTAATGAGATAATATTCTTTTCTACCGAAAACTCTAGTGCTGAAATCACCGACGAAGATTCAGGAAATGAAGATAGAGTTAGTGTTCATAACCAATCGAGCAGCCATCTTAAAGCCCAAGCTGAAACTGTGAAAGGAAATGCCGACGGATTTGACTTTGATGATGAAGATAATATTGCTTTGTCGTTTTTGGCGGAACCTAGTACACAAGCTGTCTATCAATTATCTAAGCGAAAGAAAATCTATGATGGGAAAGAAAGGGACATTAATTGCGAGAGTTTTTCTAATTCTGAAAAACCAAACGGTTCCAAAAATAATGTCACCAGTTGATTATATGGCAATGTTTTTCGATTCTGAACTTATAAATATGATATCATGATATATGTACAAATCTATAATAAATTAGTCTCAAAACGGACGTTCCGCAGATCTAACATATGTATGAGGAAATAATGTGCTTCATTGACGTTTTGTTCGTCAGTGGGTATAATATAATGTCCAGAAGAGCGATGTATTGAGAACATTTTCTAGATTCGGGCAATATTTCGGGCAGCATTCAAGTTTTGATAGGATTGATCATATGGTTGTGTTTCATAAAAACCTAAGAAAATGTGCGTTATGTCATAAGGAGGGTAACTTTTCCTATCGGAAGTGTGACTTAGACCTGCATCCCCAAAATGCCTTTCTTTGTGCCATACCAGGTAAATGTCATTAGACGATTGTATGAATAAACTATGTTGGAATTCAAATAAAATTCACTAAAACATTAATAGTAATATAAAATACCAGGGTCCTTTAAAATGGACTGCTATTATCTCGAAGGATAAAACAAAAAAAAACGATAAATGCAGTTAATAAAGTTTGTTTCAAATTTCATTTTAGTACTAGATTGGGATTGTTATCGATTTTTAGCAGAGAAAAAGTTTTGGTAATATGTGGGTTAAAATAGACGATGATTTACTATTAAAATTTCATCTGTTATGTCCTGCGGTATGTCCTAATGTTCATAATTCATGCAAATATAAACGCGGGATTGCAGGTGATAACAACTCGGTAGCATTAAAAATAATGAAGAAAGAACATGGGCATTTAAATTATGCATTTATGAATTGGTATGGTAGTGAAAACATGCTTAAAGCATAAAAGTTTTCGCAAATCCAAATTACCATCACAATTTGAGATAAGAACCTTCAGATTTGTCATTTGATCACGTGTAATTCCGTGTTTATATTATGAACATTAGGACAAAACTAACTGATAAACTTTTACTCGTAAATGATCGCCTTTCTTAAGTAGCATAAGGGATGACGCATTGTACATCTCTGTATAATTGAATATACTTAAAATCGATAAAGGATGTTAAAGATGAAGAACTTGCCTTAATTTTCATTCCCTATTATTATAACCAGCCTTCGCAGAAGACGGTGGCGCTTAGATCCAACAACAACCTTGTATATACCGCATTCACATGTAGGTACCTACTCAAAGACCTTTCCAATAGGTTCAACTTTTGCATTGAAATTTTTGTTCCATCTACATATTTTCATTCAAGGAATTCCGTTCTGAAATTAAATCAAGAAGACTGAAAATCTGCAAATTTTCGAAGAAGTGTTTTACCCTCTCAGAGTGAATTTCGGCAGAAACAAAAAAAAATATTTGCAAGTCTCAACATTCTTTACTTACCTACAAAGTTTCATGAATTTGACGTCCGGAAACCTTTCCTTGTAAGTGAAAGTTCTGTACATATGCGGTAGGAATAAATGTTCAAATAAATAATATAAATTTTTAGCATTCATAGATCAGAAGCAAACAAGAATCATATTTTTCATTAAAAATACAATATTTTCTTTCATAATATATAAAACTAGTTTTTATTGACTTGCTCTGATGTAATGTCTGTCATAAAACACAGGAAACTATGCCAATCAAATTTTCATTTAATTCGCCGTAGTCACAGATAAAATAAGTAAGACATCAAACTACTATTAAATATAAGTTAAGCAATTGTACAAACACTTCTTATTCACCCTGCTCCAAACAGAGTGATATATCGCTTGTTCTAACGATAGAGCCTAATCGTCTATAAACTTCACTTTAAAATCATTTTTCACACGTAAATCGAACCTAGCAGCAAAAAATGAGAGAGCCGTACAGAACTGGTGAAAACACGCTTCGAAAAAATAAAATCGGCCGAACATAAATCACCATTACGCCTGGGCAAGCGAGTTTTTGCAATTTATTAAATGCGAAATCTACTTTAATCATTCATATACGGACATGTTAAATCAGCCCGTTAAAAATTAACGTCACGTATGTAACGAAGTGTATAGGATCCTGGCCATTTTATACACAGGAACTTACACATTGGGATTCGAATTTCTGGGTTCTCTGATGTAAACGATGTTTGTTCCTAGCTGATGCCAGAATTTATGTTGTAAAGCGCAAAACTGATACAGCATTGTTATTTTCCAGTTGAGGCGACTTTTTGATTTGGAAATAACTCCTCTTGTTGTTCTACTATGTATTAAGTAATATGACTACTTGTAATTAATATATCTGAAACTATACATGTACCAGCACAAAGCTTTTCCAGTATTCTCTTTCAAAGGAACAAATTTATGCTATATTCAATATCGACGAGCGTCTATGACGATTTGTAGCAATACTTCGTACATACGAAAAACATGTGAATATAGATTTGGAAGTAAAATAAATAAACTTTTGCTTGATTTATAAAATGACGTACAACATGTGGAGTAAAATGCAATTACAAAAATGTTACGTACTCTAATTTGGCTAATTAAAAGCTGTAGCTATTAACTGTAATTTTATGCGACTATTGACTACACTAATGAATTAATTGCATCGTTATTCAATATACATACATACATACAGTGTTATATGTGTCCGATTTTTTAAAACCTTCCTGATTAGAGATGGCCATGCTTTTTGCAATGATTGGTAACCGTGCGTGCACGCGCCAATTAGTAGGAGTTTTTATGCTCCTAAAATGTGTATAAAAACTAAAAAGCTAACTTTAAAATATATAGGGTTTTTTACAAGCAAGTGGTATTTTGAACTCCTGACATTTTTATCAATGCTTGAGTAATTTAAAAATTAAAAATGCCTGTTTGTATAAAAGAAATATTAAAGACTTATTAAATCTATTACATTTACTGAAACATGTTGAATGTGGCGCATTTTCCTCTTGAACAAGCGGAAATCTCTCTTCAATACTGATGCTAAAGTTATGAGCATCTCTGGTGGATTAGCTGATATTTTTTTTATGATCGACTCCTTCGCTCTTTCTTTTAGCTATCCGCATAATCAAAAATCGTCTAGATTAATATTACGCAATCTGGGGGCCAAGTTTTAGGAAATTGGTCGCCAAAAGTGTTTCTTACAAACTGTATTACTGGATTGAAGATCTGCGGAGGTGCGTCATCTTGCATAAATATAATGTTTTCAGTGTCGTGTTCGTGCACCATTTGTATTGTATAAAAACGAAGCATAGCATGATAATGATACAGATTACGCTAGTACTTCGTCTGACCTCCGTTGGCTTCAACAACAGCTACAAGTTGTCGTGGGATGCTTTCTATTTCTATAAGTTACAATCGTTTCTACTGGAATTTCCTTCCATGCAGTGGCCATATTATTAAAGTAGGATGCAGCCACAAATGTTCTATGGGGTTCAAGTCAGGGCTTAGGGGCGGCCATTCCAGAAGTTCAATATTGTGTTCTTGGAAACAATCCTTAGTAACTTTCGAAGGATAATAAAATAAAATGAATTCATTTTTTCCATCGAAGCAAACAGATTTTCTCTCAAAATTTGTAGATAGCACAGTCTTGTCATCCTCCCCTCTAGCCCTGATCAGACACACCGTTGTTGCTAAAACAATCCAATACTAAAACATTTTCACCGCCGTCTTTAATGGTACCCTGTACCATTTTCGATTGGAAAGCTTCCCCTCCACACTCTAACTTGTTGTTTCGACCCAAAAAGTTCAAACTTACTCTCGTCAGATCACACTACTTTATCCCAAAAAACTAATGGTGTATTTACACACTTTTTAGCAAACGCTAAACGTTACCTATTGTTACGCTCAGTAATGAACGGAGATGATTTTCCAAGGCGGTACAGTTTTGTGTAAAGGTTTACCACAAAGCTAAGCTGGAATAGGGATAAATGTGCTTAGTACCAAATATTCCGAAAGTTTAGGGATGTACCCAAGTATCTTCCAAGCGGAAATACACACCATTGAAAGATGAAATATTATGGGGAAACTTTTAAACCATATAGAGTATGAAATCGTCTTAAACCTGCCATAAGAGCCTGTCCATATTCGTAATAGCATTGAACGAGTCCAATGCAAGTCTGCAGAGGCAAAATAATCCCTTTCTACAAATACCTAACTTCTCTTCCAAAACGAATAAAACGGTGTAATATGACCCATACAACATTATAACATGCACTTGTTTGTAAGCGACTTTATTGCTAAGCTGACCAAAAGATGACAACCACATCCATGTGACTCATGACGAGAGATTGTTGACGATGGATAAAGATTATATCTGAAATTGTTGGTTCGGCAACATAATATGTTGATTATAATACAACGACATTACTTAACAACTCTTAGTGAAGCTGACGTAGTTTTTTCCGTGTTCTGAAAAACTGTTTTTTTTTCACTTTTAAGGCAAGGGTGCGATATATAAACACATCACACATGTAGTCGGGTACTAGTATTATTTTTAAAATATTATAAATACTAACAAAAATATCAATTATTTAAATTACCACTCACTTTTTAAAAACTAAAACAAAGTGCTGTGAATAATTATTATAGGTTATTTGTTATTATTTTGTAAATTTAAACACTAGGTACTCCTTTAAAGGTGTGGTTGTGGATGAATATAGGTTGTAATTTTTTTCCTTTGGTCATATATTAAGACAAACTTTTACCGTTATTATTAATAACTTCAAGCAGGCTGCATGGTAGACCTTTAATTCATTTATTCAACACATCATCTTCAAGGCTTTTCCAAGCTTGCAATTCGGTCCTTAGATTCTGCCTTGGTTTGCATTTCTGGTAGCGTGTGGTCGTATACATTTCAAGATAGTATCCCTCAAAAATTCTCGATGAGATTCAGATTACGGTTTAATGCCGGCAATTTCAAAAGCTTAATCCCATAATCTTCAAAAGCTGAGTTTATTGAAGTTGTTACATGTAAGGGTGCCTTATCTTGCTGGAATATAATGCTATCGTCTGCGGCTATGCGGTGATAAAATGGAGAAGGTGTTCCTCTGAAATAGGGTTACCATATTTTCTTGAGACCTCGTCGGGACATTTTCATATGGGCCGTTTTTTCTATGAAGGATAACAGAGGGTCGCATGACTCCATATTTAGAAAATTATATTTTTAATTGATCTAACAGAAATATATTATAAGTGCATACATATATATAAATTTAGATAACAATTATTCATTTTTATATTTATCTGACGATTTAACTTGCGATAATAGTTGTGTATTTGTTTTTATAAATTTATAAAATTGCTCACAGCTCATATTAAAAATAAATTAACACTCTAAAATAGCTTCTATTCTGTCAATGCCCAAGCAGTTTCGTTCGTTAGTCCACTGTGCGGTCATTAATGAAAACACGCGTTCCACAGTTGCATTATGGCCAGGAATACAAAAAATGTATTGACATATCTTCTTGAATTCAGTAAGTTCATGTGATGTCTCAGTCTCAAAAACTTTTACTTCTTTCTCACACACATTTTTATTTTTCCATTCTTCGCTTCCGATGTTTTTGCGCAATCTCCTTTAAATGAACAAACTCAGGAAAACAGTCATCTCCGTTGATAAACGCCCCCCGTTCCCATTCAAGTATAAAATGCTCTCTATTATATTACACCATTTTGGAACGTTGGCTAAGGTCATCCAATATCCAATAATATTAAGTTGAAATGATCCAATTGTTTTTCCCATTTCTCAATGCAGTCGATAGCAGTGTTGTAGAACTTTTCAACTTCCGTTTGAAAGTTTTTTAAATTGTCTTCTAGTGCGGGGTTTGTCTTTTGTAGATCATTCATTAGTTGTTTGACCATCATGCCCATAAAATTTGATGCTTTACTCTCTTGGGGCATTTTTTGATACTGTCAATGTGCTCCTTGACATCAAGAACTGTAATTTCGGCTTTTTCCATTTTAGTGTGTACTTATGAAACAGAAAATCTTATGTATGTATAAAAT
>SMLS01059830.1:0-28167 GCA_004785975.1 Popillia japonica
TTTAAGGAAACAAATGTACTTGCCAATAGAAAACGTTTCTCTGTGTGCACCGCTGTCCAACGCCCCAGAAGCTACTCTGGGAGTAATTAGTGAATGCTTTGCAAACTATACCAGTAGCTATCCTCCAAAAACTATCTCACGATTGCCAAATATTTGCAAAAAGAATATACAGTTCAAAGCCGGTTACTTTCAAGAAAAATATTTTATTTTCCTGATATTTTTTCCACTTGTAGGTCAATTACAACACTCTAATTCGAATAAAGATCAAATTTATTTCAAGAATAATAAAATAATAAATATTATTGTGTTCTATGTTTTTATTATAAATATTCTTGCATTTTATAAAAAAACAAATTTTTGTTTTATAAAAAAATATTTTCATTTGAATATATGTTTAGTTTCACAAAACATGTAGCAGTTTATTGTAATTTCAGCAGCGATCCCTCTTTTTTGGTCGGTAGTGTACATGTTTATGTTTTTGACAAGGTTAAACAGTACATACTGATTGTGAAATAAGTATTTTGTGAAAAACAAAATTTTAACAGTTTTGTTGTATTTTAATTCCATAAATTTTGATTTTGATTTTCAGTATATACTAACTACACTACACTACAACTTTATGTAGCTTATGCGCCATTTGATAGTAAACCTACACTTCACTACAATATGCAAGTGGAGGTAAACTAAGAAAAAAAGCTTATTGTATGTGCCGTGACATACATTAGTCTCAAAAACTACAGCAACGTTTATATAATACAAGATACAGTACGCTGTTGAAAATAATTCGTGAGCATACACAACCATGTTAAAACTAACATAATATAGTGCAACGAAATTTATGTAATAGCGGCTTGTGGTTAGGTGTTCTTCACACTATAGATATGCACGGTCGCCATATGTTGCAGTCCATGCCATTACTCCTGGTACACACTTCATAATTGAATATATTTATCGATTAGATGGTTATAAAGTGCAAACCAAAATTTGCACGTCGCCACATTCAATGTGAAATAACTCATCACAAATCCAACGGATTCACATTTATTGGATATGCTACAATTGTGTAGAATTATATGATTCGCACTACATACGGCGGTTTACCAAACACCTACCTATTTCAGATTCCAGTTACTGACAAAATGCAGCACGCAACGCTATCGCAGCATTGACCGTGATTTACACGGTCATGCCATGGCTGATGGTGCGTTTCGGCCCCCAGATACCCACTTTGCTCTTGAAGAAGCCACTTACATTAGTGGCGAAGCGTCGAGTTTTTTTTTGTATATCTTCTGCAATTTATTTTTATTTGTACTGTATATATTTTACTAACCATGACACGCTCAACACCCGGAAACTTATAATAGAGACTTGGGCCGTGGAAGCCCATATTTTGTTCTATGTTCATGCAATTAGTTTGTTAAAGAAAGATCTCAATTCTGTTCTTATTCTATTAATTACCTAGATTAAACATGACGTTAGTAATCAGCTGAGGAAGAACATAAAAAATGAGTTAATTTCCCACTTACCAATAAATAAATCCTCTAACGCTATTCTTCCAAAACAATCACTTTAAGCACAAACAGCACGATTGTACATAGTAGATAATTACGATAATTTGCTCTACTAGAAATAAATACCACTGATAAAATAAAAGAAAATCATTTAATAACTTATTACGCATAGAACAGCATGCGGACAAAAACACAAAATTATTTACAAATTGGGATTAATTGATAAGTTGCATTAGTAGCTATTTATAGGAGGCACTACAAATTATATGTTACTTACTCTGCAGGAAACCGATTTTCAGTTTGGGGTCTGCATAAAGCAATGACAAACGAACTAATCTGAAATTAAGAGAACAATTAAAAAAACTTAACTTGTTTTATAAATTAAATGATAAATATTTTACACTAGTTTTTTAACGGAAAATCCAGAAATCGTATTCTAATGATTATTTTACACAAACAAATATAAACCAATCAGATTCACGTATTACTGAAGCAACTCGAAATTACAGCGGTAATTTATCGATAATTTTCATAGTAGAGTAACTAGGCGTTGTGTGGTGTTGTTATGGAAATGCGGTTAATAAGGATAGACATTTGTATAGGTCTAGTCTAATTTATACATGAATTAATAAATAAAGAGTTTAGATAAATTTCATTTTGTATTACGTAAAATAATCTAATCAAATACTATACGAGCTTTAAATTAAAATCGATAATTTCACTCATACTTCCTGCATAACGACTTCGACTCGAGTCACTTTGACAGCCCTACGGGCTGTCGTGATTTAAATGCTTGTCAAACTAACACTCGTCTTCGTCGCTATGCAACAAGCATTCGTGAAATTATCGATAAATTCAAAGCTCTTATGGTATTACTACAGATAATTTTTTAAATTTGTGATTCAAATTAAATATAATTTTATAAAATAATAAAGACATTTAATCATAAAGATAATTTTTAAACCTTTTGGTGGAGAATAAACGCAAAAAGTGTATATTTTACTAAACGTCAATAATTTTTTTTTGGAAACACGGAATTATGCTCTAAATCGGATATATGATATCGGTATATTACGAGTATAATTAAAATAGCCGGCTATACAGATCGTTGCAACGCAAGTGCCGTCAAAATATTATATCGATAGTTGAACGGTATGTCTTAGTTAAGTCCATATGCCGCGCCGGCGCCGATACATGTTGCAGAGAATACGTATGAATATTTGGATATTTGCAGCACAGTATAACCAATATGGACATTTGACCAATTTTCATTGCATCGGTTTTTGTGCGCAGAAGCGAATAGTTCATCTTAACAGTATGGCGGATTGTTTATGTTTTGTGTTTTGAGAAGAATTTAACGCTCATAATTATTTATCGTGCTGTTTGATAAAGAAGTGTTCGGTGTATGTTATACTATTTTTGTTTATATACATAGGTATGCATATAGTGTAGTGCGTAACGTGTATATAGTATAGGAATAAGTGTACAGCTGTGTACTTTTCGTAATTTGGTTTGTTTTATGTATCTTATTACTAAACCTTTTTAGCTTCAATATGCATGTAATAACATACTTTTAATATTACAACTTTTGCGTTTATCTTCCGTTAATCCTTCCAATTACATTGAATAAATAATTATATTGTATAAACAAGGGTATTATTTACGGGTGGTAGCATTTAGTTACTTTTATATATCACTACGATGAAGTTAGATACAGAATAAAGTGTTGTTCAGAAGACGGTGTGTATTTTATTTCGACCTACTCTGGAAATAAAAGTAAGCCGGCGAGGGTTACATTTCCTTTTTACAATTCAACGTTACTTTTTCAATTATCAAAATAATTAGCATTTTCCCGGTTTCGCATACATTCAATTTTATTGATTTGGTCATCCTGTTAAGATGCCCCTAACTTCACTGTATACTTAGAGGCTATTCAAAAATATACATAAAAGATCAAAGGTGCCGACACAAATGTCCATACTGGTTATAATGTGTTTGCAGTCTCCAGATAGGCATTGTAGAAGGTAGTTGTCTCATATGTTCTAGCGCTTTACGATATTTTATTACATTTTCATTTTTTTATTATTCTTGTTGAAACAATATTCTTTTCATTTGCATTTTCTTATTATATCCTAATCTGTTAATTGTCTCATTCTTCAAGCATTTTTGCTAAACATATTCGTTTAGTTAGTGTTTTGTCGTCGTTTCTATTAGGTTTTCTGCAGAGTTTAGTGTAAGATACATACATAAGTATTTATTTAGTTTGTTAGTTTGGTATTTATATGTTATAAAAATAATGGATGTTTATAATTTAGTTCAAAGAAAACAAATTATTAAGTGGTATCATCAGGAAATACCCTTAAGGCAAATAATAGAGCGCTTTTATGAGAATTATCAATCACGACCCGCTCTAAAAACTATTCAGCGAATAATAAATCATTTTGAAAGATTGGGCTGTATTATGCCGAACAAGCACAAACGTAATAGGCAGCCATTTGTTCGCCAAGACGAAAGAAATCTTTTAATTTGTGCCAGTGTCGAACAGAACCCGAAAATATCTTCATTGGGTATTAGTGAGCAGCTGGATATTTCTAAAAGCACAGTATGCCGTGTTTTAAAGAAAAATAAATACCATGCCTACAGATTACAGAAAACAAATGAAATATTTCCCGAAGACGAAGAACAGAGAATGGAATTTTGCGAAAATATGATGCATATTTGCAATCAAAACGCAAATTTTATTGCAAATATATTATTTACGGACGAAAGTACTTTCCCGTTGCACGGAAGACATAATCTCGCTGTACCTCGACACTGGGCAAGAGAAAACCCACACCTACCCCACCACAATGCTAGAACTCAGTATCCCCAAAAATTAAACGTTTGGGCGGGATTACTTGGAGAGCATAAAATTGGACCATTTTTTATAGATGGCAATTTAACAGGCGAGAAGTATCTTAACTTGCTCCAGAATTATCCCACGCCTCCACGAATTGGCGCTCAACTTGGATAACATATGGTTTCAACAGGATGGGTGTCCCGCTCATAATAGTAGAGTAGTACGGGAATATCTTCATAATGTATTTCCAAACCGTGTTCTAAATACCTGGGGAACTATTCGCTGGCCACCTAGATTACCAGATCTCTCCCCTAATGACTTTTTCTTATGGGGATACAAGAAAACTAAGATCTATACATTTGAAAACGATAGACCAAACAATTTGGCAGAATTGCAACAAAAAATTATTAACACTTTTGATGACATTCCTCCAGCAATTTTACAGAATGCGCAATGAGGCTTCTACGATCGTTTAGCATATTGCTTTGAGGCGACCGGAAGACGTTTCGAGCATTTAATGCATTAGAAAAGTGGTCGCTTTTATGTTAACTTATAAAATAATAATTTATGACTAATAATAGATTCCTTCTGTTGTAACATATGGATATTTTTTAACATTTATTCCTGCAAATATGAGAATATTCATTTTTTATTTAGCTACTAATTACAGAATTTAAATTACATTATTTTACTGTGAATTGTTGTAATAATACATAGTATTACTATTCTCCACATAGCTTTAATATTTCACATTTTTCATTCGTCATAAACATCTTACAATACATATTCTGTGCACAAGTTTGCTATTCTTGTTATAACTACATATTTAGTTTTTGAGAGGATAAAAACAGCGGGCACATTGTGCACGTTAAAGAAAATTTTATCATATGAGTCTACCTACATTACGTATAATTCATACCACCGGCGCAGCTATGCACGTATGTACATACATACTACAACGCTAAGACCTGCTCAACGAAGTAACACGTCAATCGGAGCGAGCGTTTGACGGCACTTGCGATGCAACGATCTGTATATTGCTAAATGGATCTGTTAATATTAAATGTTAGGAGAGTAGTTTCAGAAAGCTCAGGAGATGTAAAGGTAGTGGAATTCAATAGAAAGAAATAAGTGATGATTGATTGAGCTTAGTGCTGATTCTAAGAGATTAATTTTCTACTGCTAGTTTTAAAGTTTGTATTACCCTTAACTGTTTAATACTGAAAGGTTTCTGGCGAAGGATATAATTACAGGGTATTGTTTTGAATTACATGAAGTTCTGCTAAAATGTCTAAGTATTAGTTTTTTTTACATATTGTTGATTTAGAGCAAAGACAATTGAGTTGCTGGGGGCATTTACAAAGGATGGACAATGAGATACCGGTAAAGAGAATATGGACAGCAAGAACACAGTGGAGAAGGAGCAGAGGAAGGCCTAAAGAAGTATGGGAAAATGTAATAGGAAGGATTATAAATAAAAAGGGACGGACATCGGAAGAAGCAATGCAACTGGTTCAAGATAGGAAGACATGGGCTACATTTGTCTACGATTAAAATTAGAAAGAAACCTCGACACTCAACTTGGGTAAAAGAGGATTATTGATTATATATATATATGTATATATGTATTGATTTTTACACTATTAATTTCATAAACATCCTAATGAATTATCAGAGGGTTTCAAACTTTTTGACAAAAACTTTCTGTCTCAGATTGGTTTTTGTAATGATTCAACAGACCATGGGGCGTCACAAATTTAAAGAACATTGGCGAACAAAGAAATGTTTACACACATTTCTCCTTCGCTCTATTTGACAATAGTTTCTACGCCATTTTAAAGATAATTCGAATACAATCTCTAAATACCAGATGCAACTATTGGAGCGCTATATCAAAGTAATATACCTACTCCTAATCGAATTTTATAACATTGTCTTTTATTAAATCAATTAGGTAATTCAGTAGTTTTTGGAGGTAACAAAAGTATTAATTATATCGATAAAGTAGTAGCGAAATATTAATACTCTTTATTAAGATTACTACTTATTGGAGTGTAATGCTGAGAAACATATGGCAAAAGACATTTGGAGACATGCAACTATACTTGTGTTTGGGTTACATATTTATGTACTTTTGCCTTTTGTTTCGATTGTGCCATATGCAAAAAAGAACTACTGTGTCGTTTATCATCGTATTTTTAATTTATGTTGAGTTGAATTATATATATCTCCTAATCGTATTGTTGTTAGTGCAAAAATTCTATACTTTGGAAGAAACAAAACTTAAGAAATATATGTATGTACCTGCATACGTACGTTTCTACATTTAAAAACAATAAAACTAAGTGCATCTAATATGATAGCAATTTATTCATTATTTATTAATTAATTTTAATTTAATGTTAATTTAATTATTTAATTAACGATATTTGGCCAAATACGGACATTTTTAATCTCGTGTACTGAAAGTATTCTTTATTTAAGAGGTAGTATTTTATTAAGTAAAACGGTAAAATTGCTATTTTATTATTATACTCGTATACCTATTTGCTTGTATGTATTTACATGTAGGTACTTACTGACTGCAATAATTGAGATAGGTTACAGAAAGGACTCTTATGTTCAAATTACTATTCATGCGATATGACAGATGTTTTGTTAACCATGTAAACGTTTGATCTTCGATTTTAACAAGGAAACAAGGATATTCACACCTTATTTTCCCTTTCTCTAAAATCTGAATCTGAAAGATAATCCACAAAGAAAACTATGAATCGCACGCAGTTCAACATGTGGCATTTAAGAAATTCTAAGTTCTACATACAAAGTTATTTTAAAGTAAAAAAGAAATTGACCAATTTTTATATACTGATCAAGATGATTCCAAGATGCGTCCAGAGAATTAAATGAGAAAGTAAATATTTGCAGTTAGATTGCAAGTGATGGGTTTTACGAGAGATTAATGTATTTTTACCAAAATGTAATTTCATTATCAATAAGATCCGAGCTGTATATTCAATCTGGTGACAAAATAAGTTCAATGTGTTAGATCTTCCTCCAAGAATGTTTTATTAAGAATAGAGTTGGATGCTTCAAAATCAGAAAGAATTTGTAGAAATATGTAATTTGAATGGAATGGAAGAATATAAATGAAAATAATTGCATTATCTTTATTTCTAACAGACAAACAAAAATTTACATTTATTTCAGCCAGAATAAATTCCAATTCAAACACCTTACATACTATGCCGTGCACAGCGCTCGCGGTATGAGTTGGTTAGCGGTGGAAGTGCGTCGTAAAACGGCATGTTTAAAGAACGTACACTCATGCAAAGCAAATATTGGATAGTTTCCATATAACAAAGTATTGCAAGTGTCCAATCTTTACTTTCCGTGAGTGTACTATCCACCTGCCTGAACGTTCCATTTAAGATCAAATGATATGCTATCTACTCTTCCTGTATCTGCTTACCTTCCCGCGCTTCGCTTCGTCAAGATATATTGCGTGGACAGTATGTATGAAAGTTTTCATGTAACAACGTATTGAAAGTGTCCAATCTTTACTTTCCATGAGTGTACAGTGGGTTGATTTAAAACCGACTCAAACTGCCATAAACTCGATAAAAGTACGCTTTACAGCGATATCCGGATGCAAAGCAATAATGATGTGGTCAACTGTATGTACCTAAATTACTATTTATAGATGGAATATATTTTTGTATCAAATCGAGTTTCATATGCCGGTACACAACTATGCTTAGTGCAAGGGATTCATTTACATACATATTCCTAAATTGATAATTTTGTAAGGCGATCTTAAAATGTTTTGAAATAAATAAATATGGTTAAATCGCTATCGCCTACATTTTCACTATATTTCTAAGTATTTATGTAATTAAAAATTGCATGAGTAAGAATTTTTATATAATTTTAGTTTCAAATGTAACTACACAATTATATTTAATGCAAGGGATCATTTATATATTCTTAAATCCATAATTCCTTGATGCGATTTTAACATATATAGTTAAATCACAAGTGCATACAATTTCTCTATATTTCGAAGTATTTATGCCATTAAAAATGAAATATGAGTAAGGATTTTCGTATTGTTTGAGTTTCATATGAAACTACACAATTAGTTATCATTTGAAATAAATTATTATTTGTTTACTGTGTGTTAATTAATACTAGAACAAAATCAGGCTTTTTAACGAAAGAAACTTGAGGTGAACATAGATTGCTGTCTAATAACTGGTTTGATAAATAATTTTTCTTATGTTTTTGAAATTAATTTGTACCCTATTATTAATCAGCTAAGTTTGTTTATGTGTTTATGTGTTATTAATGGGTGTTGGCAAACGCTATACTATGTAATAATACAGATATTAAAAGTATCTGAAAAAGAATATCTTTCTGTAGCTATTTTAAATGTGTCCGTACCAGTTCCTAAGCAAATCGCTTTATTACTATAAACATCCAGTTAAATGTAGAAAGTTTTGTGTGCGCCGTTAGGTCCATGTCGCTTGTCGGGTGAGTCGGTTTTAAATCAACCCAGTGTACATATATATATGTATATGTATGTATATTAGATCAAAAACTGCAACACTAATAGTAGAACAGCTACAGCGCGAATAACATTATGAAGTTCTAATAAATTAATATGTAGAGTACCTCAAGTTAGCATATACAGTATTCTCATGCCCTGAGAACATAAAGTAACTGCTGCTACAAAAACCGACGAAGCAAATTGGGCGATATTTATTTTAGAACGCCATTAGAAAATTAATGTTCACCAACTAAATAAGTTGATGAATAATAGGAATCATGGTTTTTATGGCTTCGTGGTTTCTTCAGCAGTGAAGATGAATTTTGAAATACGCTTAGACATGCGCTTTCATAATTAACAATAACGGTGAATGATACCTGGAGTCAGTGTCTGCTATTTGCGAATGCATTCCGATATGCAGTAAGTAAACTTTATGAAATAAAGTTGTCTTTTCGGATACGTATCGAGGCTACCTTTAAAGTTTACTTCTTAATACAAATGCCCTACGTATTAGTGGTGTTTGAAATATAACTGAAATTAACAATGATACACATACGCGGAAAATTAGTAATATTGGTTTTGAGGTCATTTATTAGACCCGAAATTAACTGCACACACTTTTAATTTAACCCAGTCCCTAATCTGTACTTATTCGCTCAAAATACTTAAATATGTACATATCTCTTATTTTCGTTGATATAAAAGACTAACTTTGTTTCTATTCTAGTATTAACTGTATATGCCTTTTCTAAAAGCCACAGACTATTTGACCAATTGGCAAAATAAAACAAAATATACCTATGTTATAATTGTATTTTAGAAATTCGATGGTCTTTAGTCGTTTTACCGTTTGCGATATAGACTGCTACACATTCCTGTTTCTTCAAATAATCGACAGTCTATTTCTAAAACCAAAAAAGGTGATGATGGTGGAATGTGTCCAAGAGTTACTGTATCTGCAATACTGCCCTATTTTTTAATTCGTTATTGCTGTTCTTTTTCATTTAAAATTTTATTCTGAAGTTATCTAAATAAGTTTCTGTTTATATCACAAAATTGGACCACCATTGGCTATAGCCAACGAATTGTAAGTTTCAAAATACCAGTCTCACTATGTTCTACGAAACATCACGTACTAACGTGGCATTAGATTTGCAATTTGTTCAGGCTGAACGTATTCTACCCGACATACAATCTGGCTTTCGACCGGGCTACGGTTGTGAGACGGCCTTGCTTAAAATTACTGATGATGTTCTTGAAGCTACCGACTGGGGTGACTTAACGTTACTTACTCTACTAGATTTTAGCAAGGCTTTCGATACAGTTAACCATGACTTGATGGTGCTTGTCTTGGGTGGTTTGGGCTTTTCCAGTAGTTCCAACTTGTGCAACTTATTGGTAACGTTTTAAGAAACAGAAGGCAGAGCGTCCAGCTTAACGGCGTCCTATCTAAGTCACTTCCTATTACCCAGGGTGTAGCGCAAGGTTCCATTCTAGGCCCTCTTCTATTCTCATTATATACATGTGACATAGTGAACAGTGTGCGGTTTTGCAAAATTCATATGTTTGCAGACGATACACAACTGTACCGTTCCGTCAATGCACATGAATTGCGTACTGCTGTTGATAATATGAACTCTGACCTTAAATTAATACACAAATTTGCTACACAAAGAAATCTAGTAATAAATGCATCAAAATCTCAAGTAGCATTGTTTGGGAAGGATGCTATTTGCAAGAAATTAAAGGATTCCATACAAATTTTGCTTAACGACCAACCGTTGTCTGTCAGTGATAAAGTGAAAAATCTTGGGCTTATTCTGGACAACACATTCAGGTACAAGCACCAAATCACGAAATACATTAGTCGCGCTTATCTCCAACTAAAGAAATTATATCCGTATAGACACACGTTTAGTATTGATGTTAAAACTAAGCTCTGTGAAGTGTTTGTCCTTTCTCACTTCACGTATTGCTCCACAGTCTACCATTCAGCATTGGACCGCGATACCGAATACAGAATACAAAAAGTTCAAAATTCATGTCTTAGATTTATTTCTGGTATTCGGAAATTTGAGCATATTTCTTTCAAGTTAGTGGAGACGGGTTGGTTGGATATGTGGTGTCGGAGGGAGCTGCGATGTTTGCGTTTATACCACAAAGTACTAAATACCAAAACACCACCATATCTTTATAATAAAATTAGGTTTCGCTCTGATGTTCATAGCATTACAACCAGATTCAGACGTCTGCTCTCTCCTCCCCGTCATAAGACTGCACTGTTTCAAAGATCTTTTGCGTTTTCTATGTATAGCAAATATAATAGGGTGCCTGAAGCTTTGAAGCCGCTGTCGGATACCGCCTTTAGAAACAAAATGAGATCATTGTTGATGGGGATGCAAAGTGATAGATTACAACGACTATAACTTTTCATTATAGTGCAGTGCAAAGTCTTTATAGTACCATTAGTAATTACGCTGCTGGAATTAAGTTTAGGTTATCAAACAGGCATGTAATGTAATTAGACAAATTAACCAAACGACCAGGTCGGGTTGAAAAACAGAATTTATTCTTAACCCCGCCTTGTGATTGAATAGCCGCTTTGGGTTCCTTGGAGGTGCGCGTATAGTTGAGAAAAATGTGTTATTTTGTTGTTCTGTGTTATTCCTTTTTTCATATTATATATGTACCTACTTATTTTGAGCTGTTCAATAAAGGCAATTTATTATTATCATTATTATTTAATACAAGGAACCTTAAAACTTTGTAAGATTTTCAATTTCTAATGGAAAGCATGTCAATGTTAGGGTATACCAATTCACAAACCATGAGAATGTGGAGTGCTGAAAACGCTCATATATTTTGTCTGTTCCCGTTGATCCCCAGAAAGATTATTTATTTTTTATTTTATTTTTACAAAAAGAGGTCTCCCAAGGGACTAAGAAGTCCAATTACAGGGAGACACAAATTTTACATAGTTTTTATATACGTAATGAAAGCGTTATCAAGTTAAACATTGTAAATGTGATAAAGAGAAAAAAGAAACAAACAAAAAAAAAAAGAAAAAAGACACTTAAATTACAACCTTAGCCCACATCACGCAACAACAACTTAATCCTACCCTTGAAAGCGGTATAATTACAAAATCAATATAAGGATCTCTACTAGAAATGTCATTATAGGCTCTCATACATCGTGGTAGTGGTGAATTTAGGGCATAATTAGTACTCTGGTAATGAAAATAGAAAATATGACGGCGTCTAAATTCGATCAGGAGAAGCATTAATATATCAGTAATTTAAAGTATATGGCAAATAAATAAGGGCGTTGAAGATCTTGTAAATGAAAACTACATCAAAGTACTTGCGTCGACCAACAAGAGACTCCAGATCATAAAATGTTAGGTTTGACTAGTAAGAGTAAAAAATGGCGGTGTTGATTAAAACGATAATTTAATGCATTAATAAGTATACTTTGTATTTTTTCTATACGAAAAATGTTTTTTCTTATACAGGGTGTCCGCGATATACAAAGCATCCTTTTAAGGGATGATAGCTACATCGATTTAGAAACAAAAACATATAATACACCTTGGGTCTATCTGTAAGCGTAAACGAGAAAAAAAATTATTTCTAAAAAACCTTATTTGGTCAAACTGTATAAGAAAACTCATCCATATTGCTTCTTAAATAACCAAAAAACCATATCAAAAATTTAGGGTTGAAAATAACTGAAAACAACCATGAAAACGAATTATTTCATACTTTGAAATCGAAGCGTGGTGTCATTTGTCTTTCACCATACTGTACCGGTATGCAGTTAGAAGCGCACATGCATGCCAAGCATCATCTGTTTATACGACCTTGAACTTGTATCGTACGAAGTCAATGGCCATATGTTTTAAAATAAAGGTACCTTTGCGGTTTTTTAATAATGTTATGACAATAAAATCGATGTTATGTTGAAGTTAGAGTGAAAAGGGCGTATTTAATAGCAGCCTCCGATCGGTAAATGAAAATTTAAGTTGAGGGAAAGTCGCATTGAATGAAATCAATGTAATTACTGCAATTATGTTATGGCGCTTTAAGCTCTTTCGTAAAGGCTACTACAAAACTGAGTTCTTTTCTTTTAATTGTGATAAATTGGTGGTCCTAAGAAGGACTTTTTTGAGAGACAGGAGAAAATGAATTACAGGAAAGGCTCGACGTGTTGCCCATTTTCAAGAACACACGCCTGTAATAGTCGTAAATCTTGCACTAATCAGCTGCCGGTGTACAGTATGCGTCGAAGTTTGTGACATGAGAAATAATTTTTTTTCTCGTTTACGCTTACAGATAGACCCAACGTGTATTATATGTTTTTGTTTTTAAATCGTTGTATCTATCATCCCTTAAAAGCATGCTTTGTATTTCGCGAACACCCTGTATAGAGGGTTCCAAACTGTCACCGCATACTCAAGCAATGGTCTTACAATGGACTTGTGAATGATGATGAAAATCTTTAGTTACTCTTAATAAAAACCCAAATTCCTCCATGCACTCCTAGTTATCTATTCCACATGATTACGAAACGACAGTCCAGAATCCATAATAACTCCAAGATCTACATCAGAATCCACCCCACCCAGCAACTCTCCGTCCACAAAGAGGTCAGCGCTTGGTGGCGTCGTCTGCCGCGAGAACACAATGTGATGACATTTGTTTGTATTTAATCTTAATTTGTTTTTGTCGCAATATACCGTAAATCTATCCAAGTCTGATTGAATAGATAAAAAGTCACCAACACATGAAACCTGAAATCGTCAGCATATAAAGGGTACTTGACCGAACGAAAACAATCTCCCACATGGTTAATATATGTATATGCTGAATAATATGGGACCCAGAAGCGATCCCTGTGGTACACCAGAAGGAACAGCCGTTATTGCAGATTTACAATTGCTCATTGCAACGTACTGAGTACGCCCAGTCAAATTATTCGTTATTAAATGCAGCAATCTGCCATGCACACCAAAATTTCCAAGTTTAGTTATAAGTGTAGGGTAATGAATTTTGTCAAAAGCCTTTGAAAAATCAGTGTACACAGCAGAGACGGACGCGCCCGGCTCAAACGTTTCATAAACGTCCTGAACAAATGGAAGTAGATTCGTTAGGACGGACCTCCCGCTGAAGAAGCCGTGTTGAAATTGTGACAGTGAGTTCTTTATCATATAAAATAATAGCTAGATAAAATAAATAGCTTCAAAAATTTTTTTGAGCTTATATAACCAATATAATTTCGACTAGGGACGGTGAATTAGACAACACGGTACGTTCAGAATTCCAAATAACCTTTCATCTATTCTTGCTGATATGGTATTATCTCTATATGAAAATTAATCGTGTTGCTGCAAGACGAAACAATATATTATACACACCGTATGGTCGCCTGAATTCTTCATTGCATTGTCCAATGATATAAATATGTCTTAGTTTTCATTTGATATCACACACTACCGTTCATATACATATTTGGGGACGACTAAGAAAAACTCGAAAAAAACACAGAAAATTGAAATATGTATTAACAATTAATTGTGATTTATATGGAAGGGTATACATTTCTATATACAGGCTTTTCACGTAACCCGTTTGTTAAGTTTTCTGTGTTAACGTCTTAGAACAGTTCTGAGAATGTGTAGCGCGTAATGTTGCTACTTGGTGAGGTAAAATAAAACATTTACGCTCATGAACCACTTCTGATTATACCGGAAATAATAACGAACTTTGATATTTCTAATCGAATTTCATATTTTTTACTGCCTTTTCAGATTCCTTATGAGGTGTTTTGAATTAGGGTTCCTTATGTCAAAAATTAACCGTTTTTGAATTATTTTGATTTCTTTTATTCAAATTTTTTGCTTTTTCAAATGACGTTTTAAAATCACATATCGAAGCCGTGAATGTGCCGAATTGTTTCATATTTCTGCTGAAGGCGAAAGGTAGAAGAGACTGTTTAACGTCTAAATAGTTAATAAATCTCTTACAGGGTGTTTCAAATGATTATTTAAGTAATTTAAAATCATTATATTTTAAAATATGGAGAACCGATTTTTTTTAATGAAACATCCTGTATGTGAATAAACCATACTAACAATAAGTAGATAAATATTTTGAATCGAACAGCTGTAGGTGTCCCTATGTCTGTCTGTCATAGTTTTAGAGTTATTAATGGTTATTCTCTAAATTGGGCATTACCAAGACAAGTCGTGGTAGTAAGCCATGAAAAGTAAATCTGATCTGTCAAAATTGTCATAATTGTCACACATTAACTATATTGAATGATGTTTACGAAAATTGGAAAATACTGTGCATGTATGTGTTTGTCAAAATGCCTTTTTGATTAAAATATCTTTTTTCTTTAGACATCTTATTTACAATAACTGAATTAAAAAACAACACGCTCTGTTCGAACACTTGGAATGTATGATAATTTTCTTTATCTGTTGATTGAAACTGTAGTATAAATTAATCTAAACTATCTAATACGTATCAAGACATAATATCTGTAAAATTCAGAATTCTAAGGGTCATAGGTTAAAATTATTTGAAAAGTATTTTTCAAAGAATATAAAAAGACATAAAGTATTCTATTTAAAATTGAAAAGTTGCTAATAGCTCCAGTACAAAAAAAATTAAACTGTAAATAAAATCTATTAAATACTGTCTCGTTAAATTTCTTCAGCAAATATAACGCTACCGTTGAATATTACTGGTATTCTAATATTAAAGTTGTGCAGATGTATCATTAAATTTGCGTTTCTATGGTCAAATTGCACATTGTTTCCTTTTTAAACAAAACTACTTGAGGTCGATTCTGGAAACAGAATTCAATCTTCATTAACAACAGACAGTGGCGGCTCTTTAATGAGAGCACGTGAGCAATTGCAGCCCCTGGTATTTTGAAACAAAACAAACCAAGCGGCGGCTAACTGTGAAAGTATTTATTTATTACGTATTCATAGTTAATTGAACAGGAACGTGGCCGCCAATTTGTCAAGAAATGATAAGTCCGTAACGGCAGATACCGATAATCTAACCGGAGAAATTTATTATTTACAAATCGCGCTAGATGTCGCAATGTGTGAGCAAAACCCAGCCGTTGCTCCGTTATGCCATTAACATTACATTGAAGGTGGGGAGAACTGTATTTTGTTCTACTTCCATATCGTACAATGAATAGCGTGTGAGCAAGATCTCCAGTCTGCTCACCGCTGTTGTGAGATGAGTTTCGTCTCTGCGTTACAGAATAACGCGTTTTCGCGGTTAACGTATGATAAAAAAATCGCAATAAAAAATCTTAAACGGCCGATGCCTCAATTATGTTGAGAAAATAAACAATATGTTACAGGTAAAGAGGTTATAATAAAATTCAAAACGGATATTTATCAGAAAAATGACTGGATTTGTGGGAGTAAAATTAAAAATACTTTGTTTTGTTTTCCGTGTCTTTTGTTTGGTAGTGAACCGTCTTGGTCAAAGAACGGAATAAGAGACTTTAAATCATCTTAGTGGTAAAATTACGAAACATGAAAATTCCGAAGGGCATTTGAAAAAGATATTTAGTCTAGGAATGTTAGGAAATTATGCACTCCCTATGTGAACCACCCCGAGCCGCCACTGACAACAGAAACGAATATATGTATATACATACATATTGATATTCCATCATAGTAATATGGGAAGAGGTAACTTTTAGAGTTCACTGTATTTATTTTGAATATTCCTTTTTCTGTTAAAATATTCTTTTTTGTCTTCTTTGTTTTAATCTAGTCAACTTTCAGCCAGGTTCAACAGTTTATTCCCTTCTCATTCAGGCAGCCATGTCGTTACCTAACAAAGCCGCGGTTTTGAAGGTTAGAGAGGATAAAAATGAGACGGTTTCATACCGCTCCAAAATACAGTTAATTACTATCTTTCATTCAGACAAAAATCAACAAGTTTTTGAAATATTTTCACGTTCAAGTACGTCAAGTACGTTCGATGCTATATTTAGAAAAAACGTTTACAAAACGTTCCAGTATCCTATTTTCTATATGTACTAACTAGTGTCTTGTAGATTTATTTTTATTATAGTATAGTAATATAATATTAATTTATAAGAAATGTATAACATTAATTATTTAGATTATATAATGTAGTCTTCGAGCACTTTGACAACAATTTTAACGGGTATCATTGTGGTAGTTGGATAATAGCTGTTTAGAACAATTTCAAAACGTTTTAGCTCTGTTCGGTTGGGTTGGAGATTTTGAAACTTCAGATCACAGATTATTTTGTAATGTGGCTAAGCTATTGTTAGTTATACGAACTCATTTACTGATTGTTGTAAACATTTCATCAAGCTCACTTAAAATGATAATACCTACAGTTCTAACGTGAGCAGAATACATTATCAGTACAACAATAATCAATAAATTTAATATACATATTACTAGTTTTCCTATTTTTTCAATAGAAGTTTAACTATGTTTACCAATTTAACAAAATTCTCTTAATAGACATCAAAAAACGATCTAATTCTCAAAACATTTAACTTATCTCTATATATGTATGTATGTACACTTTCCGTCAGAATTAATGTCGTAGTCTATAGCGCAGTGTTTATCAAAACTACTCACCATCAGGCCAAGCAAGCGTTCGGCCGGCATCGGTTTCTGTTGGTATGTGATTTATTGAGGTATTAGTATTTAAAACACCGGAGGCATTTGTGTGGATCCGGTAGGAGAATTGAAATTATTTCTTGAAAATGTATATATCGAAATTTCAATATGCTTTAAATAGCTTTCTCACAGGGAGATGATTGGCAAGGCCATATTTACGCTTAACAGTAGGTAATTAAGTAATTGTGTAAATGACAAATAAGGCTGTATTAATAACTTTCTTTGCATTGCAAGCGATTTGAAAAAATAAAGTTGATATGCGCATGAAGTTTAATATTGCCATTAAATTTTGTGTAATTAATTTGAAAATTTTTGGATTCAATTTTCGACCAATCAAAATTAATCCTCTTATGTCACATGTATCAGGATATCCAATCAACATTTGATTATACTGATAACTACCCCGGAATGTTATCACCCAGCGATAACACCCCGGCTGTCACCTGACTTAATGTCATATCACTGCTTATGTAAAACTTTTGACAGTTTCAAATTTAATTTTCGAAATGTCACGATTTGGAGAACTAAATAGTGAAAATATCGATAAATTGGAAACAAATTCAGCAACTTCTGCAAGCTCGTTTAGTTTCTCAAATTGTACTTTCAATAATTGTTCTTTTAATAAATAAATGTTAACGTTAATTTAAAAAGCCAAAAATTTTCTGACCAAATATCCCACGGACAGAGATAAATCCTCATAATTTTATTAGTTTCCTCGAGCACGTTTCTTTAGGTAACATCCCTCCGCCTACGGCGTCGGGATGTTACCAAGCTACGTGCTCTCGGAAACTAATAAAATTATTTCGTGATTATCGCTGTCCTAGGGATATTACTACTGATTATAGTTATTTTAAAAATATAGAGAAAACAACACAAAAATAATTTATAAATTCACTACGGCTTCAAGTAACATTAATGTGGTTTTTTAAAACTCGAAATAATGTTGTATGACTACCAGTAGAACTGCTGTTTGTATAATAATAAAAACAATATATTGTTATGTAAAGTTAGCAAGTAATTATATAAACAAAAGTCCAAATTTATGCAGAGGCAAAATCGAACAAGACAAAAAGCACTTTGTGGGAAAATAAAAAATTAACTAGGAATATCAGCTCAAGCTTTCGCGGATAGAAGTTTACAAAGGAACTCAACATTTTGATTCTATTCAATAGGTTATTTAATTTTTAAAGATATCAAATTAAAGAAAAGAGGTAAGGTAGCAGAAGTTGAATGGATTTAGTTAAATAGAGTTATATTAATTACTGACTTTAGTACTATAGTAAATCATATCTTTGTATTATGTATTTGGGTTTGAATTTTTAAATCTCTCGCGTTGAGAGGAAGAACTTCACGAAACAAAATAGTTAAATTTTGTGTATTAAGGAACCTGCTTTAAAAATGTTGGGAGAATAGAGAAAAATAGAGTTACTTTGCAAATTTACTATATATAGCTTCAAAAAAAATTAATTACCTATTGGGATAATTTATTAATAACATAAATGTTTAGATGGCGATTTTAAAGACGTATAGCAATATTTGGTTTCATTATATTTTTTATTTAAAGGAACATGCTTACCTGGAGACAACAATAAAATAAAAGTTAAAGAAACACAAAAATTATTTATTAATTTATAAAATATTTAAAAAAATTAATGTAATCGAATAATAATGATGAATAATTTCCACCGTTGCATTTAAATATTGTATATTAACAGTATTTTAAAATGACATCTGCAAATTAAACCTATGCATGCATTTTATATATTTATATCGGTATATGTATACATTTTCAACAAACAATTTCAATTCTCGTACCTGAACCACACAATTGTCCGGTGTTTTAAATTACTCCAATAAATCTCCTACCTACAGAAACCGATGCCGACCGAAGACGTACTTGGTCAAACGGTGAGCAGTTTTGATAAACACTGCGCTGTAGACGACGACATTAATTCTGACGGAAAGTGTACATACATACATATGTAAGTATACATATATGTGATCCCATGATTGCAAATTAAATAAGGAAAAATAATGCCATACAAACAGAAAAATAAAGGAAATCAATCGAAATACCGCAAAAAAGTAAAATAATTATAGCAACGAAGAAACACATAATTAACCTATATTTACTCTTAATTGAAGAGTAGCCTATAATTGCAAAGTCACTTCAAGAAAGAATCCATCCGCTGACACGTTTGCCAAAGTAATTCGAACAATAACGATCTGATTGTATATGTACATTTTGATTAATCTTTTTATTTATAAGCTTTAATTATTACAACCATGATAAACTATAAAAACAAAATTCAATAAAATTAATTTGATATACCTAAATTATACGTCAGTATAATTTTAGCCGCAGATTTGTCACCTATTCTTATTTACATTCCATTAATAATTGTTAAATTAGCATCGATATTCTAAAAACAGCATAATATAAAATGATAAACAATCTCGAAGGAGATCAGGAATTAAAAAATTCAATCCAAGCCGTTGACCTCTAAGATCACTTTTTGACGTATATTTACACAAATCATACGATCTTGTATGTACATACATATGTATATCGTTCACATCACAAGTACATACTACATTACTAACGTTTTCAGTTAAATTAAATTTCAAAATGCAAATAAGAAATCGTTAAAAAGTATTGTTATAACATAACTATAACATAATTATAACAAAATAATTAAATTTATTTATAATTACGGTTAATTACGCGGCAAATTTATTGCAAATATTTAGATGCATACTTCTGTATTTTATTCAATGCGCTCAAATATTCCACGTGCATTTTTGATTCTGAAAATAAAAGGCAACGTACATAATATGTACACATTTTTTACAGAAAAACCTAAATAAGAGGATAAAATAGAATTCGTACTCACCAAAATTAACAATTTCATTTCAACAAAGGGTCAAAACACTTGTTACTCATCAATGGAACTGTCAGGTAAATATTTAGTTTCAGGCTTTTTAAAACTAACGGAAGACAATTTTGTCTCATCGCACACGAAGAATATCAATGGGTTTCTTGTTCCACTATCAAAGTTTACTTCTTGCAGAACGCAGGTAGGGGCATAAAACGTTATGATTGTGTCTTCTCATATATACGTTATGTAACAATGCGAATTTTTGGGAATTTGTCTTTGTCTATTTGTTAATGCAAAATTTTATTAAATATTATTTTAAAAATATACCTACTACAAGATTATTGTAAATATATTATAATTTAAATTATCTCTGAATGTACTACGAAATATAAAACACTAAATTAACACATAAAACTTAATTTTTAAATAACTTAAATATCTAACGATTCGATTTTGAAAAATATTTGTAGATGAAGATGCACTAAAAATGGAACCGGCTGAAAGTCATAATATAACACACGAATTTAATTAAAATTTACATTTCCGTACATTTCTGATGACAAATTCTGATGATACCTGAGCATAAATCTGGCAATAAAGAGAATTTATTTATAGTAATTTACCTGTGTATCATGTACTAAAAACATCGGAAAGGTCGTTTAATATGCGACAATAAACTCATTAACGAACATAGTTTACAACAACTTCTACTAAAAAGTGAAATAGATGTATGTACATATATATGTACATATATGTATGTAATTAATTATTTTCTAGACATATGTAATACATGTAGTACTTCTAGACATAAAACAAAGAAAAGTACAGATAGAACTATAGTTTACACTTAGAACTATGTACTATCGAGGGCTAAAGTAATGAATCAGACTTCAAGCGATATAGTCTTCCGCAGGTATTCGATACATTTGACTACTCTCACTGTTGCTGTGGCTGAAATTAGAATACCCTAGGATACCTAGCAGGTAAATTTCAAGTAGAAAGGTTCGCAAGAAATGTAAAGCGATATATTATAATTTCATTTACAATAGTTGCATTTACTCTTTATATTAAGAAGTAATGCTGACTAGAATTCTTAACTAGATTTCGTAAGCACAAGCTGTGTCTTTGCAAAAGTAAATATTGTTTGCTATTATACATATATATGGTTCTTTGGCAAAAGTAAATATTGCTTGCTATTGTATATACGTACATATATGGATAAAACATGTATGTTTTACACATGTAAATTTTGAATAATATGCTTTTTAATATAATTATACGATTCTATTCATAGAAAAACGAATTCTTTCCGAGGCATTATTAAGAAACGATTTAAATGGAATAGCATTTTAAAGAAATTTATATATATTTTTTAAGTTTACGCAATCACAAAATAATGAAATTAGTTTTAATTTATTAAAACATAGGTACCATAAATGTATTCTTCTAACCTTCGTGTGCATAGATAAGCACAGTTCTGACATTTCTCTACTTTTAGGTCAATTCAAAAACTACTCATTCGATTAAAGATCATTTATTCCAGAACCTTTATAATTTATTAGGAATTCGTTACAACTTCGTCAGTGGAAGAAATTGAGATTTAATTCGTGTCTAATACTTATAATCTATTTTTGCTTTTCTATTATTTCTATTTTTATAATTGGATATTATGTTTACCAACTTGTTCCGCAATGTGTTTTGTGTATGTGATTCTACTGAATTTTGAATAATATACTCTACATTACAAATTAATTCGTCTAATGAAATATTATTATCTACTAAAAACGTTGGGCCTAAAGTTATATAACTTATAATACAATAGATTGCACAACCTCTTAGGTATCTTGTAAAATTAGAGAGTTAGCAAGTTCTTCAGGATTGATTAGTTTTTGATTATAAAATTATAATTAATTTAGTTCAGAAGTGTGAATTTTTATGTTATATGTTATAATACTATTACTCCCTTTAAATTCTTAAATCTCTTTAAAATTACTGTAAGTGCGGTAATTATTGAAACGATTGAAACTTCTTAAGAAAACTAATGGTATAAAAGTATATACATATACTGTATAGGTATATCTTTAATACATATTATATATAGTTTGTGTTGTTTCAATTAAAACATTAAGCAAATGCCAAGAAAATAATATTAAAGAAAGAAAACAATATTTTGCACGATAAAATAATGACTAATTTATCATAAGCCTTTGGATTTTTAATTAATTTATCTACGTTGTACCTGAATTCAGTATTCAGTCATATTTATTTCCAATATATTCACAATTCGCTAGGTTTAAATTCTTTTAAATGCTCACTACCCTTTGGTCTGCCGCTATACGGCTCATTGCAGTTACCCAATTATGTTTACGTCAATATCAATTCAGAACGGAAAGCCCACAATAGACGCGTTTTATTGCAGTTTTGATGCATTACTTTTGTCCTCGATAGTACATGCAGTGCGAAAGTTGAGGCTTTTGAAGTATGACCAAACAGATTTTTATTCTGGCAATGTAAATATTGTTTACTATATTTTATAAACAATAATTTAATATATGCATAAATGTTTTTAGTTCATTTCTTTTTTACCAAATTTCTGCCTACTCTGTAAACAAATTTTGCATTATGAAACTACCACTTATAATAAAAATTGTGATTATACATTTAGGCACGACCGGGCAACATCCTCTTCTATATATTTTGGAAGTTTTTTCGAAGTATATATGTAAGTACGTATGTACATATGTATGTATATTCATACATCTGATGTAATAGGAAAGCGTCCCACTAACAATAAGTACAAGTTTAGTTCCGAACTTTCATACACTTCTGCTTTGTTGCATACCGAATTAGATTCCAGATACGACCATATTGAATCGACATATATTTATTTATTTATTTATTTATTTATTTATTTATTTAGCCTATGATATGACACACCACATATGAAATATACAACATCAACACATGTCTAAAATTCTTAAAATACTATACAGGGTTTCCCACGGAACTAGCCAGTAACTAGCCAGTTCCGTGGGAAACCCTGTATACATACGTATATGATACAATTGGATGCAATTTGTGGACGTTGAAATTTAGTAACTGAACTTTATGAATTTATTAGGTAAATGCGTAGTGCATATCGGTATTTGGAACTGTTCAACACTTTTATTTTAAGCAGATGTATCTATAGAGATAAATTGTTGTACCTATGTATCAAAAAAAAAACGCAGAGCATGGTGATTATCTCGTTCAAATTAAATAAGAATTTTGACTAAACACATTCTATTTCATGAATCTTTTGCAAGAAATAACGGCTAGAAAAATTCTTAGGTTTTTTCCTTGTTTTTCCTTGAATATTTTTCATCATTCGTTATATGAACTCTTGTAGCTAACTAAGTAAGTGTGGTTATTTTAACTTGGCCTTATTTTTTATTCTATTCCCTATTACTTTTTTCGTGAGATAGATGGGGTAAAATATTATTTAATAAGAACGTAATAATAAAATGTTATAAGTAGATATATACAGGGTGTTAATAAAAAAACTTTACACCTTTTGATAAGTGATAGATATGATGACAAGAAAAACTCAATACACTGATATTCAATACTCATTGTTTTTCGAGATACGGAATCACACTCTCAAATTTGATTGTATCTAATATCGCGTTACTTTACTGAACAGAATAAATAATTCCTATTGACAGGTAGCAAAGTGTCACTTTCCATGAAACAATTTTTTCCCCTGGAAGAAAGTGGGCACTTTTCCCGGATATGTACACATAAGTAAAAATATACATAGAAATGTCAAAACGACAGTAGTTAAATGTGTATTGCATGTAGCCGGCGACCATGTATTTAATCATCGTTCGTCACAGAAAGAAATAGTGTATTACACACGGGTAAAAGCATTAAATTTTAGCTCTCGATGCTCACAACCTCGGGTTATAATCTAATACTTTTTCCCTTGTATAATAAATAGCTATTTAGCATACATAATATTTGTCAGTATTGACATTTCGTGACAACTTGAATCGTCCAATTATTCATAGCTGTTGCTTGCTAATTTTACACTTGCCCAGTATGCCGATATGCATTTATGTTATGATGAAGCTCGTGGAAATTCGCGTAAAACTAGATTAATTTACCAACAGAAATATCTTTTAAGGCACATTCCATCACATCCAACTTTTCAAGAAGACGACCGGAGAATCAGAGAAAGAGGATGCTTTAAGCTCGTCAGATAACGAAAGGCTAACGAAAGGCGATAACGAAGTGTTATTTTCAAAAGAATTTCGTTTCTGTCACATTTTTCTCTCATAGTTTCACAAAATTCGAGACCTCTTGCACCATCTATGAAAATTTCTTGACTTTTATTTAATTTAAAACATTTATATTTATTGCTTCTTAAAATAGCCCTAACTGTAGTCTTTGTAATGTCTACAACTTCTGAAATTTAACGGCTCGAATATGGTTCATTAGCTTCAATTCAAGCACATACTTTGAGCTCTCTTTCAATTCTTTCCTGAAAATGTGGTAGTTCTCTTCAATTGCCCTTATTACATCGTGAACAACCTGTAATAAATGCGATCTATATTTTCAAATTTATGTACATTAATTAACATTGTTTGGTTAGGACTGGTCAATCAAGGATCTTTTCGTTCCTTCTAACGAATCGACACAGTCACTTCCGAATGTCTGAGTAAACTGATACATTTCTTTCTTACATTCATTCTGTATATGGTAACTACCATAAGTCGTCAACGAGTCGTAAACGTATTATGAATATTTTTATAATTAAAAGCCACTAAAGCATATATGTTATTACAATATAAATACACAGTTACTGACGTAAGTTATCGATTCTAGATGGTATAATGAAAACATTTTAATAATAAAATATGGTAGTAGTAGCTTTTAAGAAATGTATATTGCAATTCGTGGGATTTCAAAGTTGTATTTCCTTTCAAAATGATTTTATTAGTTGAAGTGTAAGTAAAATAAGTTTTCTTGGAGAAGTATTGCAAGAGATAATACAAATTAAAGCTTAATTAGGTTTTATAGTCAAATAATATACCCATAATATTACTTATTTTATCATACACCACTTCCCAAAAAAAACGCAACACTTTTACTGCTATTTGCTTATCAATTTTGCATACTTGTAAGCCGTTTTGTAAACATTAACTGTGCAATCTCAAATACCACAATAATTGCAAGGAATCTAACAACTATTTCCGCAATAAGTCATTAGTTCGTGCCAGAAGCATAGTTTAATCGCGAAGAAACTATAATTAAAGTCACAGAAACAAAGAAAAATTCGATTCAATCATAACCAAAACGTTTTGGTTCAAGCAGATATTATATGTAAGTATGTAGTTATGATAATTATTAGAATAAAATTATAGAATACCTACGTTTTAAGAATTTATTTGATATAAATCTAACATGAATTATTGTGAATATAACCTACACAATGAAGCAATCAGTCATAACACAAAGTGATGCTTTGAACTGTGTTTAAATAAAAATAGTTCACAAATAATGCATAGTTACATGTATGACAAATCATAATACAACCCAATCCACTGCCAAAATATACGATATCGAAGAAGGAATTCGGTACTGAGTTTTTGTTATTCAAACTGTAATTAATTACTATTACAATTACACTCGAGCGGATGTAACACATATTGTATAACAGATAAGTTGTTTTTGAGTAATAAAAATCATTTTAGCTAAAAGCGATCCACAAAAACCCAACACCATAAAAGAATTGCGTACATTAACGTGGTGCAACCTGAGACTAACTAAACAGTAAAGTATAGGGTTATCATAGAATAAGGAATACATTTTAGATTATTATAACTTTTTAACAAATTAAGTTAATAACAAAAAATGAATTAAATACATTTGCTTAAGAAATGGGATTTAGTATAGCCAATTACCGTAATTGCGCAATATAACCCGCATTTTGTTGTTGTAAGATTGCCAGCCGTTTCTCCAAATTGTACACAGCATTCCATAATATTGCTGGTTGAATTACACCAATTTTGCGTGTTGTAAACGCTAAACTTTTTAAATAAGCCCATAACCAGTAATTCGCTGGTTTAACATCAGGTGATTTTGGTGGCTATGAATTTCTCAAATGTCTGCTTAACACGCAATCTTGAAAAACGTTGGTTTACAGTGGAGATGGCTTCTCCATTCTACATTTTCTCGTAGAAATACGGACTAATGATAAAATCAGCTGCAAAACTGCAGCAAATGGTGACTTTCTTGTCATGAAGACTTTCTTGAACGATATCTTGTGGATTTTCTGCAGACCATACATACAGTTTTGAGTATTGACTCCACCATTCAGAGTAAAACGTGCCTCATCTGTCCATACAATACACGATAACTATTCGGGTTTAATGTCCATCTGACCCATTACTCTCAAAGAAAAATCGTACCTAGTAGCCAAATGTGCCTCCTTTAATTCAAACACCTTTTCAGTTTATATGGATATACATTTTTAGAATTTTACGTAAAATTTTCCAAACCGTAGGCACTTGCAATCGCTTGAACATTGCATTTGCACTGCTGATTTCTAGTGGATTACGTCTGGGTATGTCCTGATTTTTTTTGAATAACCTCTGCAACTTGGACATAATCAATTCTTGGGCCGATCGGGGTAGGGCAGTTGTAGACCCTATCCTTTCAAATTTTCGCATCAAATTCCGTACACTTTCATTTGTCAGGGTTCCGCTCACAAAACTCATTCTCGTACGACATTTTCGTAATTCGACGGTGTAATTTCTGCGGCATAATAATAATGATCAAAATCTATGCTTTTCTTTAAATCTACGCTATTATAGTTTGAGTCGCTTGAACGCTATGGTTACTTGAGTTTTAATTTCAAAATAATACTCAAAATTATATGATTTCATTTTGACACTCGTGGCGACAACTGTAATAACGCATTTGTTTCCCAGAGACAGATCTTATTCATTAAGCATTTAGATTTCGTTATTAACGTAATTTGTTACAAAGTTATTATAATTTAAAATATAACGCTTACTTTATGATAATCTTGTATTTGAAGGTTGGTTAATTTTGAGTATTCCTAAGAATTACAGTTTACTGTGAAATGAGTGTGCCTGAGTGTGCCATAAAGTTGTCACTGCAAATGATGCAGGTTGTCACTTATCAGAATATTTAAATAACCAAACGATGCTCATCTGGTCTGGTAAAAATCTATATGAAAATTTTAAAACTTACTTGCATTCTTCAAAAGTACAGATATAATATTTTATTTTTTACACAGTAATATTATTATGATTTGCTATTTGCTGAAACAATGAGTGCTCCAACATACATTACTGTGCAAAAGAAACGAGCACTTACAAATATTCTACAACAATGCGAGGTACTATAAATAAATGACCTATAATGACAATAAAATATTTTATTATGTATCTACTACGATTTACTTACACATTTATAACAAAACATGACTATTTTTAATGTTAGTATTTTGTATGGCCACTTTTAAATTTAATAACGTCATTGATCCTGTTCTGTGCGCTATCATGCAGTTTCTGAATAAATTCAGTGGGGATTTTGGTCCATTCGTCTTGTAAGACTGTTCACAGCTCCTTCACATTGTTGGATAAATTTTCATATCTCTTTTGATCGAGATAATCCCA
>SMLS01059832.1:0-14364 GCA_004785975.1 Popillia japonica
GTAACTATTCACTGTCTTGACGTTTCGCTGATTGTGCTATCAGCTTCTTCAGAAGTTTTCTAAAGACAGTCTTTAGAAAACTTCTGAAGAAGCTGATAGCACAATCAGCGAAACGTCAAGACAGTGAATAGTTACCTACGCGACAAGACCCGAAAAAACATACCTACTATGGATTACGGTCGTGAAAGCCTACACTCAACTATTCATCCATATTTCTTCTTAAATAACCAGAAAACCATATCAAAAATTTAAAGTTGAAAATAACTGAAAACAACGACGAAAACGAATTATTTAATACTTTGAAACTGAAGCGTGGTGTCATTTCTCTTACACCATACTGTACACGTATTCAATAGAAGCACATCTCTATCACAGATGCAAGCAAAGCAACATATGCTTATACGACCTTGAACTACATTAGACCATTGCATCGTACCATATGGTACGAAGTCAATGGCCATACGTTTTAAAAATAGAGGTACCTTTGCGTTTTTTTTAATAATGTTATGACAATAAAATCGATGTTATGTTGAAGTTAGAGTGAAAAGAGCGTGTTTAATAGCAGCTTTCGATCGATAAATGAAATTTTAAGCTGAGAGAAAATCGCATTAAAAGAAAACAATGTAATAATAGTGCAATAATGCTAGGGCGCTTTAAACTCTTTTGTAAAGGCTACTACAAAATTGAGTTCTTTTCTTTTATGTGTGATAAATTGGTGGTCCTAAAAAGGACTTTTTTGAGAGACAGGTGAAAATGTAGTACAGAAAAGGGTCGATGTGTTGCCCATTTGCAAGAACACACGCCTGTATTCGTCGGGTAAATCCTGCACTGATCGGCTGCCGCTGTACAGTATGCGTCGAAGTTTGTGACGTGAGAAATAATTTTTTTTCTTCTTTACGCTTACAGATAGCCCCAAGGTGTATTATATGTTTTTGTTTCTAAATCGTTGTAGCTATCATCCCTTAAATACATCTTTTGTATATCGCGCACAGATTATATGCTTGCATCAACTATCTGAATTCCAACAAGGGTTTGTCACCAATAGATCTACCACAACTAACTTGGTTGGAGTCACTCAATTTATTAGTGAATCACTTGACAATAGACATTTATACCGATTTTAGTAAAGCGTTTGACACAATCGATCATTCTGCTTTAATACACAAGTTACCTTCCATGGGTTTATCTCCTAATAATACCAATTTTTTTCGATCTTATCTTCAGAGATTTTGCTACGCTCATTATAATGGTTTCCTGTCTTCTTTCTTTTTGGCTTCAATAGGGGTGCCACAAGAATCTAATCTAGGACCACTCCTGTACAAGCATCCTAAATGACCTTATCAAAGCTTTAAACTGTAAGGTTTTTAGCCTATGCGGATGACATTAAGATTTATCGCAATATCACTTCAGTATCAGATTGCTTCGTTTTACAAAATAATCTTAGTTTCATTAACCGGTGGTGCAGTGATTACAGCTTATCTTGAATATTGACAAATGTGCTGTAGTATTCCAGAGTTAACAATCCTGTTAGCTAGCGGAAGATTTCTACGAAAATTAATTAACAACGAAATTGACTCAGCAGCATTACTCTCTTGTATCAGGATCAACATACCTCAATATAACATGAGATCTGTAGATCCGTTTTATGTTCCAAGAACTCGTACGAATATTATGTGTAAGGCCCCAATCACACACAGGTGCAGGAATGCGAATAATTTATTTCCAGACGCATTTCATTAGGCAGCTTCTTTTTGTTTCTGGTCACCATCAAAAATATTTACAATTTATTTAATTTTTAGTTTTTTTTTACAACTTACATAGACGTTGCAATTTTTTAATTTCAGTCATATTTAGTTTATACAGTACCTACATATTACTTTTACTTCATTTTACTTTTGTATTTAATATAATGTATTATTATTGCAGCACTGTATTTTTTTGTACTCACTCTTCTTTGTATACACTTTTTTTTTGTATGTCCTTTTAAGAGAATTGTATAATTCCGTTGGACAAATACACTACCATTATTATTATTTTTATTACCCAGTACCCTAAACAGAATTAATGTACGGGTATGCATCTTGGGAGATCAAGAAATTGGGTAATTGAAAATACTAATCATCCATTGATTACTGACTCTCTCGAAAATAAACTGGATAGAGACGGCAATCTTCTAATTCATAAGGATGAATTACATTTTCAACACGATGGTCTCCTCCTCACTATGTTCTTCCAGTATGCCACCGTATTTTCGAATACATGGCTAGGACGAAGATGAGGCCACTTGACTTTTTTTCTATGGGGTTATTTCAAGTCTGTTATATTTACCCTTCAACCTGAAGACCTTCGTCTCAGAATTAGTGCAACATGTCATGGAATTCAAAGAGAAGTTTTTGGAAAGGAACGCCGCAGTTTTAAACAACGGCTATATCATTGTTTAGCGAACAATGGAGAGTTATTACATTGATTCTTTCTTTAAAAATTTTAAAGAACTGTAAAAATAAAACTAAAACATCTTAATCATTTAAAGTGCATTTTAAATATAGGGTTTTCTTAAAAATTTTGAAAACGAATCAATCAATTTCAAAAAACTAAACACCAAAACGAAGTGTTTCAAAAGACTATTCAAATGAAGTATTATTTGATACCCCATTCCATTTAAGATTATGAAGAGGGTAGCTCCGCGGGTTTTTGCATGAAAACTTATCCTACTCGCTAATACTTTTCACATGTCACAGGAGACCTTTCGCATTTCCTTTGTCCTTCCTTTCTCCTAAAGCCAGTACTATGATGTGGTCTAAATACAAAAGTCTTCATAACACAAAATCGGAGCGTGGAAACTTTATTGGTTTGTTAGGACTGTTTCTCAAGGTAGTATTCCTTGCCAAGTACATTTTTAGGAGGTATGCTTGAGTTTATGGCATATATGTGCATACATACATACATAGATGTATGTATGTGATATTTCTCCTGATAATGGAGTGTGTGGCCGGTCTTACTGCACACTTTGAGATGATTAATACACACACACTGGAAAATATGTCCGGTCTAATTATTAACTGCATCTAAATCTACAATTATGTATGATGTTGTTGCAAGTAGAGTATCTCAGATAAGTTTCTGATTTACTTGTCCACATTTACTATAACTACTTAGCACAAGTGGATTGATCTACATGAATACCACTGGAATGGCAGCAACAACTTAAAATTTATAATTACTGGAATATGGTAACAATTAGTGAAGAGTGAAGATGAACTTGCATGTAGGGGTAAATAAAACCACACCTTTGTCTTCAGTTGTACGTGTAGAATTTTATTAAGAGTCAATGTTGTTTAACATAGAACTAAAACTAAGTAATTTTACTCCTTGTATTTTCTTAAAGATTAATAAATATGTAAAATAAATTTTAATTATATGTTGCCTTGATTAAAGCAAAAAGCGAATATGACCAACGTATCATCTGGAAATCTAAGATATAGCCGAGCACAGTTTAATAAATTACTACCTACTACTGTTAAAGATTCTAGAGAAATATAAACGATTGTGTATAATTGTATAATAAGCGGTTTCTTAGCTCTTTCCATTAACAATAAAATACATTTTTGAGATCTTCTGTCCAGTAGATACCATTTTGAACGATAACATGCTTCCCCAACCTTATTACTCTAAAATTAATACTGTTTTAAAACTGTATCTGGCTGGCTTGTAGTTACTCTACCTTATACATAATTTCATTTCCAAGCCAGTGATAGGCTGCCAGCTGTGAAAAGTTGACACAGGTATACATTAAAATCGATATAGTGTTTGTAGTATTACTGTTTTCCTAAAATAGAAAAAATTAGATTTTAATTGTCAAGAAAATTTTGTCAGTTCCAATTTAACCGGAAATTATTCCTAGTTTTAAACGAAAATACTATATAACTGAACATTTTCCAATTTTTTCATGATTTATAAACACCCTGTAGTTTAGCGCAATTTGGAGCATACAAAAATTCAACATCTCTATAATTTCACTTTTTACTTAATAGGTATAGTGCTAGAAGTGTATTAGTGCATTTACGCGTTATAGGGAATCAGCATTAATGACAAGCGTAATAATATTCTTAGTCGTTCACTCAATATATTTCTGCACTTCTCATGGGATGTTTTTCATGTGTATAAAGTTTTCATAACTTTGTCAAACTGGACTAACTGGACTACTTCCAGCATATTGTTGTTTGGCCATACATAATATCCAAATACTTAAACTACAACACTAATTTCGGCTCTTTTCCAAGCAATTTCTCTGTGGGATACTTTTCATATAGTAAACGGAATGAAAAAAGACAGGAACCTCAAATTTATTGGTTATCAGTGCTCTATTAATCGCTGCAAATTTAATTTAATTTTTATTATATAATTCTGCACTCAAAACAATGTGCCTCACTAAAGCTTAATTCACACATCGATCACTTTGAGGATCAACTTTCGACACGAACACAGTCGATGCACGACACTATAGGTCTGAATGGCAACACACAATCAAAGGTCGCCTTAGAATCGTGGTAGGACTGGCGCTAACGTAATCGCTTCAATACTCCACCTCCATTTCGTATTATGTTTTTGAATTTTTAGCTAAATTATGCGCACAAGTTGTAAAATTTTGGAGGCCTCATCCTAAAATGCTTAGAAAATTTCGCCGGATCCTCTCTTAACTTGTCAAAAATCGTATGAAATTTGCCTTCTTTGTCGTGCGCTCTCCATAACTTATGAACCCAATAATTCCCTTCTTTCTTTTCACCCTAAAGCACCACCTACACAAGCAATAATTACGTTTTCCTCGTCAGAATCCATCTTGTCCATGTTAAATTGACTATGGTACTAAGAGAAGCTGGCCGTCCTTTTGCAACACAACATGATCGGTGCATGGTCAATACACAGTCGCACGTATGTGAACTGTCACAGCCTCAGCGTGATCCAACACGGTCCGTGCACGGTCCATGCACAACACTATATGTGTGAATAAAGCTTAAGTTCACTATTAAAAAGGAATAGTAATAATTAATCCGAACAATGCGTAGGCTGCTAAAGCTTTAAACAAACGCGATCAAACTTGACGCATGTATTTAAATCCTATATTTTTACGAATTTTAATAATTCAAACCTATTTCTACTTGTTATTCTTTCGGTTCTTTAATATTTCATGGATTAAATTCGATATTAGTAGGTCAGTATTCGAATAGTAATATTTACCATACGTCATTAAAATTGTGTAAGTTGACGGTTACTGCAGATGTTATCACTTGCTATATGTGCATCACCACTCATAACATACAGCGGTGGTCACATGTATTCGCCACCCTCTGAACCTTACGTACATACGTATCCGTGTTTTATGATATTACACGAGAATTTTCGAATGACAGTATCGTGGTTTATTGTACGCTATTGTTGCTAAATCATAAGGCAGATGCTAAACTGTTATTACTGAATATTTGTGAAGGTACTAATATGAAAGTTGTAAAAGTGTAAGAGATGAAATGTTGTTTCTGCGTTTTTCTTTCTATGCAATACAAACAGGACGTATTGTAGTTAAAAGTCATGGAATTTCGGTATCCACCAGCTGTATTGTGATATAGAATAGGATTGAAAAATTTCTCAATTATTGAAAATATATGCATTATATTATTCTTCTTTATACTTCGTTTTCGTTGATCGTACTTTTAAATATTTCTTGGTAAATTTACACATCTCAAGCAATTTTATATTTCTGCTTATTTTGGGAGCGCTGTTTTTCGCCTTAGTCATTAGCTGAAAATAACGTTATTAAACAAATAGTTCTATCCAGCATATATACGGACTAATATATGTTTTTGCAGATAAGGAAGTGATACATCAAATGATGAAGATATGTAGGTATGTACATATAAGGGCATATGCACATTAAATTATTATAACCTTTTAACACATCAAGTCCATAACAAAAAAAAAACAAATGAGATCTAATTGCTTAAGAAATGGGACTTAATATTCCCAAAACCAGTTGCGGCAATCGCTTAATATGACCAGCGTTCCGTAACACTTTTGCTTGAATTATACCAATTTGTATCATAATATTGTCTGTTAATCCTTGTAGGGTTGTTGGTCGTCTTCTATACACTAAACTTTTTAAATCCACTAACCTGCTAGGTTAAGATCAGGTGATGTTGGCGCCCATGAATTTCTGAAATGTCTGCTTCACACACGATTTTGAAAAACGTTAACAATTGTTTGAGTGGTCGGAAAATGGGCGGAGGTGCTGTATCCAGCATAAAAATGATGTCTTCAATTCCGTGGTGCAACATAATTTCTTCACTATTGCAACTATTGTTCACCGTTTATAGTTGCATATACGGCTTCTCCATTCTGCATTTCCTCGTAAAAATACGGGCCAATGATGAAAACAGCTGTGAAGACCGCACCAAATGATGATTTCCTTGTCATGAAGACCTTCCTGAACGATTTTCTTCGATTTTCTGCAGACCAGATTTTACAGTTTTCAGAGTAATATGTATCTGATCTGTCCATAAAAGACGGTTCAATTTCTAATTAAATTTAATTGCCAAATCTACCTCCTTTTATTCAAATAGCATTTATATGGATATGTACATTTTTAGAATTTTGTGTAAAATTTTTCAGCGTGTGCTACCTCTGGATTACCTCTGTGTGTGATGATTTTTATAAAGAAGCCTGGAACTTGGGTATCTTCCTGGTAGAGCAGTTACAGACCCTGTTTTTTCAAATTTGTTTTTCAAATTGCGGTACGATTTTATTTGACAGAGCCGCGCTCTCAGACCCATTCTAGTGCGAAATCTTCGTAATCCAACGGTGTAATTTCTGCTGCATTCATAATAACACTAAATTAAACCAATTCTTGTTTGTAAATCGATGTTATTACAGTTTGAGTCATTTCAACTGTACATATACTTGAATTTCAAAATAAAACTTGAAATTGTAATGACAACACTTTTGTTTCCCACCGATATAATAAAACCCGATTACTTAAGCAATTAGAATTCGTTAATTTTTTGATACTAATTTAATTTGTTAATCACAAATACTAGAATCGTGTAATGCCAATACTTGAGGTTCCGTTTCTTTAAAAATCCTCTGAAAGGACACCCGTTCTCAACGTATATCAGCGTTTTAGGTCAGTTTTAGGTACTTAATAAATTTATTGTTGCTCGTTAATACTTATATGTTTATTTTAAAAGTTAAGTTTTAAATTTGTTAGTCATTGGATAGGTACTTGGTGGATGCTGACGATCCACGCGCTGTGCAAACACTTGTGCCGAAATAATAAAAAAATGTCGTGTTTGGAGATACCAGAATTTGTCTATATTAGATAACGAGAGGCATCTTAATTATGCGGTTGCCATAATATACGTTGCATTTATAATTATAAAATTCGAGATATTACACAGTATAAAACTTTTCTAAAGTATCAAGAGCGTTGCTTATAGAAAACTTACCACTATTGCTAGCTGCAAAATAGCATTACAAATGATGAAGCACCCACACGAATATTGAACAAATAAGGGCAACGATAATACCATACTCATGCTTTTTACGTACCTATAAAAATCACTCGATTATTATTATTTTTGCTCGGGTTATTAATTAATATATTTTTTGGATGTAAAGAAGGATCACGGAAGCATCACTGCATGTAATTATACGTTGGCTTGCTCTTGGAAATCTAGTTAGTATATCTTTCGCAAGAGACAATGTCTAATTTTTCTACTCCATCAATGTAAAAGCAACAACGGCTGTGGCAACTTAGAATATAATATTTGATGTACTTCATTTATCAAACCACTCATCAAGTTACTGATAAAGAGTAGCTGACTAATATTTGCTTCAACTTTTATATTAATTCTACTTACCCAATAATCATTTTATGAAGAGTAATACATTCTCCTAATGATGCATATTCCAGCTCTTTGAGAGTTTTATTTACATCGATAGAAATGAAATCTTTTAGGTTACCTAGTCGTTCTTCCAGTATTTTTAATTGTGCGATACATATGCCTAACAGAGACATAAGCAATATATCATAACATAGGGAGTTAATTGCAAAATAGAGTATGAATGGCAAGTGAAAAATATTATACAAAATCGCATACTTTCCAATATCTACCGGACAAGGAATTAATGGCTCAGTATTTATCAGTATTGGTAAAACAGCCGCAACTAAAATAAGCACACCTACTATCATCGCAAAATATCTTAATACTAATCCACTTATTCTCTCCACCACTTGTATGTGCTTGTTTAGCTTTTTATTTCGAATATTAAAAATATCAGATTTCAAGTTTTCTACTAGTAACAGGTAATGTTTGCCGTTTTTACGAATCCCTAAAAACTTGGCAAGTAGGTTTAGCCCAGGTAAGATGAAGGCAATCATTCGATTTACAAACATAGGTTTGTTCAGTCGAATACCCTTAAGAATGTTCAGTATAAGTAGGCTAAGCACAAGGAAATATAGTAAACAATGTAACGTTGTTTTCAGTATCCACAATTTCTGTTTGTGACGCGATGGTAACAGCCCCTGCTTTAACAAAATCGAAGTTGGTTTCGCTACTACTTCTAAACAATGCATATTAAGTACGCGACGTATCACATGTCTAGCTAACGCACTACTAATAGCAAACGTTTTGGGGAGGCGGTATTTATAAACGATATTAAGTGGTGCATTACATTTCAAGCCGTTAGTATACACTATTATTTACATTCGTGCATGAACACCGTAGGTTTCTAGAAATTATTGCCGATCACAGCATATTCTAAGCAGTAGGTGCTATTTGCGTAGCAGAATACATTTCTGTTTTTGATTTTTCTTATTATCATTTAATATAAAATACATCATTAAGAATAATTTGATTGACAAAAAAATCTTTCTCTTTTCGAGTAAAAAGTTGCTGTTTCGACACTCCTAAAAAATAATACATACAATGCTGAATGAATAGTAGAACATTCCTTTTACGACCACGGGGATACATTTATACATACCGGGTGTAAATCTGGTAACTGAACGATACTTCGGCGCAATCGCCGTCCCCGGCGGATTTACGTCTCCTTACGCGTTTGATCGGGCTCAAATTGGACAGCACCGAGAAACGTACACGCCTCCTTTATTATGTTTATCATTCTCTACTTATAATTGAAATGTATATTGGGAAAAATTGTTGATTTAATTAGAATTAGTGTTTATTCATAAAACTTATAATAGGAGTTAATGTAAAATGGTTGACGAGTTGTACATAACATGTTTCGTATCGATTTAAGAAACAATTTTTTCTTCCTTAGTATACTTTGCCATTTCGTTCAATATGTAATTCAGCCACGCTGCAAGCAACAATCCACACGGACCAAATACTCAATACCTAACTACTACTGACTGCAATCGCCTACATCTGACTACATGTGAGGGGCAGATACGGTGCGTAGTGGGGAATAGTTAACGCCTCTAGCGTTCAGTTACCACGTTTACACCCGGTATATGTAGGTATATGTCTTTTATATGAATTTGTGGTTTCTCCGAACTCAACACTATTTTTAGTTTGAATACTTTGGCTTAAATCTTAAACTCATTCTCCCAACTTATTTAATTGGTTAACATTTAGGAGTTTGACGTATTTGTGATCTTAAAAAGAATATGTCCGAATTCTGATCGTGACAATTGCGGATGTACACCAGCGACACTTTCTAATTGTACGATCTAAAGCATAAAGTAGAGCCTACATATGTATGTATGTACATACATACATATGCCTACATATGTATATGTACATACATACATATGTAGCGTATGTTTATTGTATTCACTGGGTCCGTTAAAATATGTAAAGACAGATGTGCGGTCTTTGTATTATCATTTTTTATTGCTTTTGCTGGGTTTACGAATGTGCAAAATTGAATGCATCTATTATTTGCCATATTTTCATAGAAAGAAATTTATTTGATGTTTCACCTATAATAAATAAAGCAGTATTGAATTGTTTTAAAAGGTATCTGCGTTGTTTTGCGGATTAACAAGCACTAGAATTAAAGCAAGGGCGTGTTAATTATACAATAAAAAACAATATCTTTATTACTTTTACTTATGTTATATGTATTAAAATAACAATGAAAGTATAAAAATCTAGGATATGAAACGATATTGTAATAACGACTATTATTTTTCAATTTTTATCTAGATAGTCACCGATGCTTGTTAATAATGATTTCATCCGCCATTATTTTTAATTAATTCCTCCAATCTTGACGGTATAGACTCTATTAATGTGTGTGGCAATGTTGCTCGCTCACTTCTTCCCATTTTTGTGCACAATTTGTTGCCACAGTAGATTTCTGTCTCTTCGTTCTATGACATTTTCTCTCCTTCCTTTTTTTATATAACCCCATAGATTTCCAATCGGGTTAAGATCGGGGATTCGCGCCGGCCAATTTAATACTTCCACATTATTGTCGGTAATCCATTGTTCGACAACATTGGAAGTATGTATGAAGGAGTTATCAATGTTGAAATGTAAACCGATTATAAAGAGATATTACTGACGGTAACATAATATTTTCTAAAATATCTATATATTGTAAAGCTGTTCATTAATATCCCACATCGTACCTGGTCGTGCGTATGATATCCAACCCCACACTGCTACAGAAAGTCGACCACTTCTGTTTTGTGGATGGATATATTATGGCCGAAGCCTAGAGTTAGAAGCACGACTAACTAATCGCGTATGGGTGTTTGGGGTGCTTTGAAAAGTCGACTCGTCGCTGCAAATCACCGTTTTCCAAAACTCTACTAGCATATTCCGATAGTGTACGGCGAAATTTATTCTGTCTTGTTTGTTGTGTTCGGAAAGTTCCTTTTTAATAGCAGCACGATAGATTTTGAGGCGACCTGCTCTCAACCTTTCTCTTGCTGTAGTTAATGAACCAGAAACGGCGGTGGCGGCAATGACCTCTTTGCAACTCTGCATAAAACTGCCTTAATGTCGTGTCTTGATATATTCTTTGTTTTGGAATTTTTTGTTCATTTGCAACTGTGTATGATATTTCCGATAGTATTTGGATTTACACCAAATTTACGCGCTATGGCACGTATGCTCCATGCGTTATCCAACATAGCAAGTGCGCGTGCCCTGTCTTGTATTGTCAACATATTATATTTATGTTGTATGCGCGTAACTATTAATTAATCCTAAAAACTTAAATCTGACTTTCTAACTTGAATGAATCACGATTATTCGTAAGGAACTAAAGAACATAAGGAAGAAAAATTTGGGTACTGATTGCCTTTAACCACAGTGTCTAATAATACATCCTTCCAAACGAAATATTTGTTGAAATTTACCTGGGTGGCTCATTCATTAATACTTTAATACTTATCAATAAGTCTGCGATATGTTCACAAGAAAGATTTCCAGAAATACTGAATACGTCTTTTTTTTTGTAGTCGTGTGTTTATTCAAACATGGCAAATAACAGATGCATTTATTATGCACTTTCGTAACTAGCAAAAACATTATTAAAAATATATAAAAAGTGACCGTCCATCGGTCTATTCAGGCTGTATTTGAAATAAAAGTAAAGAATATTAAGAATGGTAAGATACAATTCGGTAGAATATAAATCCAAAAAATATTTGTTCAATTACGATGCGAATGCCAAAATTAAAATCTAACGCAAGAACAGCTGCCAATGTTATAAAAACTACAAGATAACGCTGATGTGCATTTTTTTAAATAACTTTGAATGAGGAGTTCAATAATGCACAGCACACGTTAAATATCGCCTGTCGCTGCACCTGCCCTCCGCTCAGGGGGGACGGACTCACCGTTTCGCGCCTAAAATAAGTTTCGAGTGCCCTCTTACAAGTTACGCCATAAACTAACTGAGTCGCAGTTGATAATTTCGACATCGATATTACCGATATATAAGATAAATTGTAGGGACGTCATCGAGCGCCATTGTTATGCCATTATTGTTTATGGATTTGTGAGAGCGTTTTTTCTTCCAAATTTTCTTTCTTTGCCATCGTAATTCATACATACTTATACGTATATATTTATTAGGTTAGTATTGTGGCGAGTACATATATTATTGGGATATGAATTCACTTTACTTTGCATTGTATATATCAAAATAAAGATGCCACTTAAAATTCGTTTTATTGCAGTTAGGTTTCGTAGCGTTCGTACGGACTTCACATTCAGTTATTCTTGATTATAACTTGATAACTTGATTCTACTGCAGGTTAGTTACCACCCAATGTAGGAATATATACAAATGATAACCAAGAAAATATTCATGTATTGAAAATTTGTTTTATTGGAAATAGGTTTCGTAGCGTTTGTATGGATCTCGCATTCACTTATTGCTGGATTCGAGTGCATATTGTTCTCTTGACTTTTAAATGTATTTATTTGTTTACTACTTTTAACTTTGTAATAGATATATAAATTATTTTATATGATATTACATAGTCATACAACTCATTCACACATTCTATAATTTATAGAATATAGGTAAAACAAAATTATTACTACAGTAGAAAAAAAACACTCGTGCTTTCGTTGTTCAGGAAGCCTATGTATAAGTCGTCATTTTCACATGCGCCAGCCGTATTCGTACAAAGTAAATACTAACATAAATAAAAAAAAATAAAAGTCAATTAAAAATTAATACCTCGTCGGGTATTCATTCTGTTCTATAACACTTCTTAGTCTCCTTGGCATGGATTCTCCTAATTTTCATGTTGTATCAGGACTGATATTTTCCCACTGTGTCCTGAACGTTCTTCAAATTATCAATGTTAGAAATGTTTTTATTTATTAGGTTTTTCTTCAAAATGGACCATAAATTCTCTATGGGATTTATGTCCGAGGCTTGAGGGGGTGTTTCTAGAATAAGACCGTCATTGTAAAGTAACCAAAGCCTCGAAACATGTACTTTATGGCTGGGGTGGTTGTCTTGGTAGAAGGTGAACTTATTACCTAATCTTAATTTGTTTGCACTAGATTGTAAATTAGATTTCAATATGTCAATGTATTGCTTTGCATTTATTATACCGTTAATGAAATGTAAATTTCCAACGCATTAGCTGAAAAACACCCCCATACCATAACTGATCCTCCGCTGTTCTTAGCAGTAGGTAACAAATCCTCTTTGTTCAAACTAATTTCCGGCTTTCTCCATATTTTTTGACGTCCATCCCACCCAAAAATTAGAAATTTGCCTTTAGCTGTGAAGATACCGTTCTTCTAAAAGTCAAAATCTTTATGAATATGTGTATTAGCAAGATCTAATCTTTTTTGTCGGTTGATTTTACTTACAGTCCGCGACAAAAATATAGACGCACCTTAATTTTGTATGAATTTAGAAATATATTGAAGCTTTTTTGATTAAGTGTATACAAGCATTAAATTGCATGATATTTATGTATAACCGAGCCAGCAGTAAATGATTATTTATTTATACTGAAGACTAATGCCAAAATATTGTTTTTTTAAGTTTAGCAGCTGCGACAAAAATATAGGCGCACGAACTATTTCGAATAAACTACTACACAAATTCTAAAAAAATCAATTAGTATTTATTTATGAGTAATTTGTGGATCCCCCTTTGTGTTCTATTACAGAAAATATTCTATTAGTCATAGTATTGTACAATGTTCGAATATAATCTTGCGGAATTTGAATCCAACAGTCAATTATTGCCTTTTGCAGATCTTCTTTAGTATTATAGGCGGTACAAATTTTATATACTTTTCGTGCCAAATATCCCCAAACATTTTCAATGATATTGAGGTTCGGCGTCCTTGCTGGCCAGTCCAGTACTCGAATGTTATGGTCCGAAAACCATTGTTTCATTTGACGAGAATTATGAATCGGTGCATTGTCCTGCTGGAAAACATAATCAGCACCTGCTAAAAAGACGCCATGCACCAGCAGTTCTGTTTCTAATACATTTTTATAAATTTGAGAATTTACTTTAGTTGGTAGGAAGGTAATGTTACTTTTGTCGTAATAACCGATGGCAGCCCATATCATTACTGACCCTCCGCCCATTTGTCTACGGGGAAATAATCGTTCTTCTTTTCGCATATCGTGATAATAATATGAGGACCCATCAGGCCCATCCAAATTAAATTTCTTTTCATCGGAAAATATTTAAGTTTCCATTCTTCATCCCATGTTATGTGTTCTCGGCCAAAACCTAGACGATTTGCTTTGTGTATTTTATTTAGAGGCGGTTTTCTTACCATTTTTCGTCGTTTAATTACCGCAGACTTTTTAAGTAAACGTTGTATATTTCTAACATTTGTATTCACAC
>SMLS01059834.1:0-10055 GCA_004785975.1 Popillia japonica
ACCCAGCATGATCGCCTGTGTATTTGTTTTGATGATGACGGGGAATGGTTGGACCGACCAACCTAAAAAACCGTTCAGTCTACAATCGCTCACTGGAACTTCTAGAGTATTAATTGATGGGTTGGGGAAACTTCAAATCACAACTGACGCGTGGGATGTAGTAGCTTATGTAAATTTAAATGACTTAAATACTACAATCGATCATTTAGAATTAGCAATTGCGGAAACTGAAAACTTGTGTAAGTCCAAGCAATTATCAAGCTGTCATATGCACGTACAGCTATTGGAAAAAACGATGAAAAGGTTAATATCCGAAAAAGGTTTACTCGAAAACTTTCTAGCTCAGGGGCGCAGTAAACGAGGATTTCTTAATATAATCGGCGACGGCGCTAAAATTTTATTCGGAACTCTGAGCGACGCCGATGGTCAACGGTACGATACTCTAATTGACCAACTGACTGACAAACAAAAGAAATTGACAGACGTTTTGAAAAAAAGCGCAACCCTGTAGCTCGTCCGGTTCCGGAGATATTCGGGTTTTCCCATATCTCGCTTCCTATTGGTCCGATCTCGACCGTTCGGGTACCATCGGATACGGGCCGACGAGACGAACGTTTTGAAAAAAAGCGCGACCCTGTAGCTCGTCCGGTTCCGGAGATATTCGGGTTTTCCCATATCTCGCTTCCTATTGGTCCGATCTCGACCGTTCGGGTACCATCGGATGCGGGACGACGAGACGAACGTTTTGAAAAAAAGCGCGATACTGTAGCTCATCCGGTTCCGGAGATATTCGGGTTTTGTACTATTTTTGGCTGCGCCTGATTTGGGACCGAAAGCGCTTTAGTTTGGGATCCATGCACCAAATACCGTGGTGGCGCTTATTACAATAATAGAAATGCTTTTAATTTTGACATTAGACAGTTTGTTATTTGTCATCGTTGTTGTCTTTTTATTGTTCGCAATTGTTCTATTATAATATATTTCTGGAAATCTGCCATCTAATAATTTTTGTATTCCAGATTTCCGCATTATCAAAAGAAACATTTAACATAATTTTCTCTTCTTGCAAGCAACATTATTTATACCTATAGTAAAGAAAAATAAAGTATCCTGTTATGTCCGTACAATCTTTTATACAAGTATTATTATAATAGCAGTAAAATAAACATTCACTATTTCCTTGGGATCAACCAAGTAAAGTACAATTGAATTTCTGCAATGTTTATTGAGTGATTTTTAGTATAATACTGACTCGATACGGTAAATACAAAGTATATATGTATGTATATAATAATGATTATATAGTAGAGTACGAATACTCTAAGAACACCACATACGTCATAACGTCTAATACACGAACTAAAATCAACAGTGGCGGCGGCGATATTAATTTAAGTAGGTACACAAAGTACATTAAAATTCCATCCAGCCAAAGAAAATTGTAAGAGTGCAACCAAGAAATAGGTGCATGAACGCTATAGAAAAATATACTTGTCTGCTATGTAGTTTTGAAGTTATAAAGAAATTTAAACAAAAGTTCATGCAATAAGCAATATAGGTATTTTGAGCGAGTTTATTTAGCAAAGTTTTATAACATGGAATATATGTATAAACTTACTAGCTTATACTTAATAAAACAATTCATACAATTTATTTCTCTACTATTTACTATTACACAATACAATGGTCATATACAATTTTATTTCTATAATTTTAATTTAAATTGCATTATTTAAAAGTATTCAATACTAATCTGACACTTCATCATTTAACATTTGAGCAGTAACATTTTCTTCGTCTGATAAAAGTTCTTCGTATGACTCATAATCATCATCATCCGATTCACCAGTATTCACTGTAAACTCGAAACTGTTCATAACATCATCAAAAAATGTACGTTCTGCATATATTCCTCGACGATTTTGTCGACCGATGCCCATTCTTCAACAGAAATAGCTGCAAATTTTTCTTTCGCTAATGTTTCCACATCTGCAAGTTTGAAGGTAATATTTCTAGCAGCCACCCAATTTTTAACAGTAGCCCATATCTCTTCAATGAGATTTAACTCTGGGTGATATGGAGGCAACCGAAGTACATTATGCTGATTTTCCCAGTAGTACCTACTGTATCCAATGCATATCGCAAGTTGGTGTTTTTATAATTTCATATAATTCAGGTTTAGTAGCGCTGGAATCATAACGTATACATCACTCGACTAACCATTTTACCATTTCTATACCTTTTACAAAACAAACATAATCAATGTAATACATACGATAAATGCATAACAGAAACCTACCTTTAAGTGTGGGTCTCCTTTTTTCAGATATGTAGAAATTGTGTACAATTGTTCTTATAACCTCTGTTTCACGTTCAGGCATAAGGCTTTTAGGACTTGGACGCTTTCTCTTTTTACGAGATGAAAACCCACTTGCTGCCCTTAATCGTACATCAGCTTCTTTTACAATATCTCTGTACGTTCTTTCCATAGTTTTTGTTGCAGCGATTAACCGCTCTTTAAAGTTGGTTATGGGGATTGTGCAACACTTTTATTTGCAGCTTCGTCTTTCATAAATTGTAAAACGTTCGCAATAATTTCACGTGCCTGACTGTGAAGGATTCTTCCTTTGCCAATTTTAGTCGATGTTGACATTTTCTAACCTAAAAATTATAAAATCATTAATACCATACATATTAAATGTATTTGTATTATATACTGTACGTAAGAATATTATTATAAGGTGTAATTTTTAAAAAACTGTTATATATGTATTTTAAACGCAGAATAAGTTAGTTAACAGAGAAACTGAGACAAAACCAAAACAATACTACTCAAGCGACGCTCCTGACAGCTGCTGACAACCGACCGTACCCAAAACGCTAATAATGGACTCAACCTAGTAATTTTTCGATTCCAGCGCCTTGATGACGTATGTGGTGTTCTTAGAGTATTTGTACTCTATACATAGTGTAATGAATGATGTGTGTAAATAGTGTGTTCGGTATAAGTAGTATTGACGCATGACGAAGACGTTTCTAGAATCTGGACATCATCATGACTGATTGCTAAGATACAAGTATCGAATTTTTTATTAGTAGCCATTCTCGAAACAATTTATAAATATTAACTATAACTATGCACATGAAACCGATCAGTTTGAGGTTAGGATGCTGGATACAGTGAATTACAATCAATTGATACATGTTCTTTTGTATCTATTTAGTGCAGTTCTGTACAGTTCAAATTTACTACCGTAATCATGTGACTTCGATCCTAGAGGACTCTAAAACCACTCCACTTACGACAAACTAACAAAGCTAATGACTATGGGATGACTTACGAGATAAAGTCAACATCTTGCTTTTCCATCTAACTCAAATCTGCGGTACAACTTTAGACGTACAAACTTTCAACAAATACACGTTCAACTTGCAAACATGGATTGGTCGTTTCTGGAAGGGATGAATGATGTTAATGATGCAATAGATAACTTCTATTACAATCTTTACGGCATTTTCCACGAATTCGTTCCGAAATTTTCTTCTACATCTGGAAAGACACATTACCCGCCATGGTTTACCCCGGATATAATAGCCAATATTAAGCGTAAATCATATTACCGACGTAAATGGACTACTACAAGGAAGCTTTACTATCACAATGAATTTAAGAGGCTGCGTTCACTTTGTAAAACACAGATTTCGGTGGCTTATACCTCGTATATGGAGCCCATTGAGACCGATATTACATGTAATCGTAGAAAGATATTTAATTACATCCACGATAGACAGGGAACAAGTAGGATTCCAGGTTCTTTGTCATTCAATGGTACTATGATAGTACACCTCAGGCAATTGTTGATACGTTTGCTACTAAATTTTGTTCTAACTATCTGTCTCAGTCATCTTCGACTAATATTGAGTCCTTGACCTGTCGTATACCGTTTTCTTTGCCACTTATCGTTGAAGATGATGTAATTAAAATTATGGGTTTCTTTCCTGATAATGCTGTAGCTGGAGATGATTTGATACCGTCTTTTATTGAACGCAAGCTTGGAACGGTTTTTGCCCAACCGTTAACTACAATAATTAATTTGTCGATAAAAACATCTTCCTTCGCTCTTTTATGGCAGCGAACCAGGGTTTGTCCACTTTTCAAGAAAGGTGCAAAATCTGAAATTAACAACTACAGACCTATATCCATTCTGTCCAATTTTGCTAAAGTGTATGAGAATGTGATTTTTTCTTACTTATATGAAAACACTAGGTCATTCATATCGCCTTATCAACATGGCTTCGTACGTGGACGCTCAACGGTCACCAACCTCGTAACGGTCTGCCAATACATTTGTCAAGAATTGGATAAACAAGGATAAGTTGACGTTGTGTATACCGATTTTAGTAGCGCCTTTGATACTGTTGATCACGCAATTTTGCTTCAGGAACTTTCTGGCATTGGTTTAAGCTTCTCCTTTTTACGATTAATTGAGTCTTATTTAGTCGGTAGATGTAACTATGTCCACTACAATGGCTATGAATCGTTCAGTTTTGTTCCATCATCGGGTGTGCCGCAAGGTTCAAGCTTAGGCTCTCTACTCTTTGTTTTATATATAAACGACCTTTCAGAAAATTTATCGTGTCCTGTACGTGCGTATGCAGACGATCTTAAAGTGTATGGATCTGTAGCTAGTTGGGATGACGTTCTACACTTACAGGACAATATTCAATACATTATCGACTGGTGTACTAAATTTAGGCTGAAAATGAATATTGGCAAATGTTGTTTTGTGTCCTACACTCGCAACCGGAATCCAACTGCATCTGTTTATAGTGTTAATGGTCATTTGTTGAAGAAAGTTGACACCTTCAATGACCTAGGGGTACTCTTCGATTCTACGATGAGCTTTTCCCAACATATTACAAAGCTTTCCTTGTCTGCATCCAGATCACTGGGTTTCGTTATACGCGCTTCGCGATTTTTCAAAACGAGCAACTGCTAAAAACGTTAGTTTTTAAATTCGTTGTTAGTAAGTTGGAATATGCATCACAAGTTTGGTCACCGCACTACATCTACCTTCAGCTGTCAATTGAGAAAGTACAACGTCGCTTTCTTAAATATCCGTCCTTCACAGCGGATGGAGTGTATCCGGAGCGTGGGATTGACTATACGTCGCTACTCCATAGACATGGCATGACAGCTCTGGGACTTCGCCGTGAATAACAAGGTGCCCGCTTCATATGGAAGTTGGTTCGTGGACTGATTGATAGCCCACCTCTTCTTTCTTCCCCTAACTTTCGTGTTCCTCGAGTTACTTCACGTTCCTTCGCCTCGTTTTCTCTTCCTCTCTCTAGATCTAACATCCTTACTGCCTCACCACCTGCTACTATGTGTCGTTCTGCTGACCTCCACTACAGCGATATATTCTTTAGTTCTATTAATGAAAAGTAGTTTTATTTACTTACTCATTCTTTTTTTTTATTGTTAGTTGTATGTATACATATATATTTTTTTTGTCCTGTTGCTGGTGTTAAACTGTTGGACAATAAACCATTATTATTATTATTATTATTATTATTATTATTATTATTATTATTATTATTATTAAGGTATTATCGCTGAGGTTCCTGATGAGGCTGCTAACGTCATGCGTGCCAGGGTCACGAATGTTGTCACCAACTTTTTGTCGGTCTTCCCAAATCAGAAATCTAACAGTTACAACTCTTGTTTCCATAAAACTAAGAAATTCCTAAAAGAACATCCTAACCTTCTCATCATTCAGGCTGACAAAGGAGGCTGTACTGTAGCTATGGATAAAACTGATTACATGGAAAATACCATGACACTATTACAAGATCCATCAACTTACAAACTCCTAAACAGTGATCCTACTGAAACTGTACAGAGGAAATATAATACTCTTCTACGCAAAATTGCCTCCACCAAACAATTGTCAGACCAACAATTGAAAGATCTCACTATTTATAATTCAACCTTTCCCAAATTCATTCTTCGCCATTCATGCTTTTTTTGACAGGGTGATTGAAGATTTGGATAGTAATAAATTTTCAGTGGGCATTTTTTGTGATTTGAGTCGAGCGTTTGACTGCGTCGATCACGATAGCTTACTTACAAAATTGCAAGGGTATGGCATCCGGGGTGTTGCGGTGCGCTGGTTTGAATCGTATTTAAGCAATAGAGTGCAATTTGTAAAGATAAATTATAAAAATAAATCCAATAATTCTATAAATAGTGGTCTTCCAGTTTGCCGGTTCTGAGAGGTGTGCCCCAGGGCAGTGTTTTAGGTCCCGTACTATTTTTGCTTTATGTAGATGACATCACTCGTTATCTTAGTAATTATAACCTATTTATGTATGCTGACGATACTAGCGCTTTAATATCTGGCTGTAATGTGGCAGAGGTGGAAACTCAATCAAATATTCTTTTGAAAAATATGAACATATGGTTTAACAATAATGAACTTTATTTAAATAATTATAAGACTAAGTTTGTGGTTTTCCATTCTGCTCAAAATAAAAAACCGTTTGCTTTGAATATTAACTCTAATAATCAAGAAATCGATCGCGTTAGTGAAATAACGTTTTTAGGTATAACGATGGATGAAACCCTTTCTTGGAATACCCATTGTCAGAAAATGGTAAACAAATTAAATTCAATTTGTTACCAAATACGTAATTTACGACACTTCATAGACTTTGGATCTTTGTTATCGTTTTACTTTGCCAATGTACAAAGTAGGTTATCGTACGGTATTACCGTTTGGGGTTCATCAGCCGCTAGTCGCAACGTATTCTTGGCTCAGAAACGTATTATACGATGCATGGGTACGCTCAGTCCCCGTCAATCATGTAAGTCTCTCTTTAAAGAATGGAATATCTTAACTATGCCCTCTATTTATATTTATGAACTTCTGATTTATATATATAAAAATAAACAAGATTTTCCTTGCAATCATGACATTCATTCATATCAGACCCGAAACAACAAGTTTTATATACGACGGTTTTCATTGAATCTTGGTAAGAATTGCCCTCGTTCATTGGGTTTGAAGCTCTATAACGCTTTGCCTCAACAATTTAAGGATCTTCAAAACGAGAAGATGTTTGGGTCGGGCATTAGAGCATTCCTGAGGCAGCACTGTTTTTATTCTGTTGATGAGTATTTTGATATGTGTAGGAACTAGATTTTTTAGATATATATTTGACATGCGTTAGACATACGTTTATGATTTTAATGTGTTTCTATTTTTTTTTTTTTGTATGTTGCTTGTGTAATGTATGTATTATATTGACAATGTTAAAACCTCCATAGGTCAATAACAATAAAGAATATTATTATTATTATTATAAATTATACTGTCTGCCCAAAATACACAAACCGAACATTCCACTCAGACCAATAGTTAGTTCCATTAACTCTACTACCTATAACCTTTCCAAATTTCTCTCACGCATTTTAACGGACTCATTAGCCGAAGTTACAGATTACAACATTCAAGACACCTTCACTTTAGTTGATAAAATTAATGGTTTCACACTTCCTACCAACTACATCTTAATTTCATTAGATGTTATTTCATTATTTACTAATATTCCTTTGCAATTACTGCTGGACATTATAAAACAAAAATGGGACCTTGTCAAGTCTCATACAACTCTATCATTACATTCCATGCTAGAGTTAATTAAGTTTACCTTTAACAATTGCTACTTTGCTTTTGACAAGAAATTTTATCTACAAACCTTTGGTACACCGATGGGTTCTCCCATCAGTCCCGTTCTAGCCTTAATTGTGATGGATTTTCTCCTGGATAGTGTGATTCCGCAATTACCGTTTCAATTACCATTTTTATTCAAATATGTTGATGACATCGTTTGTGCCATACCGCATGACCAAGCCGACACTATTTTACATTACTTTAATTCATTTAATCCACATCTTCAATTCACTATTGAAATAGAACAGCAACGAGGCATACCATTTTTGGATGCTAAACTTATAAGAACTGAAAATAATATTATCATTACAGATTGGTACCAAAAGCCAACTGCATCAGGTAGATACTTAAATTATTTTTCTAACCATTCAAAAAATCACAAATTCAATACGGTCATTGCAAGGAAAAATCGGGTTACACACATATCTCACGAAAGTTTCTTGCACGAAAATCTTAGGAAGCTCTTTGGGATTTTTGCCAACAATGGTTACCCTAAATCCATCCTTAATAAACTAATCTACAATTCAAATTTCTTTGATGGCCCCACAGAACGCAACAATACAGTTTTAAAATATAAAAAATTACCTTTTATAGAAAATTTATCTAACAAAATAGTCATCTTCTTCAAACCGTTTAATCAATTATCAATAGCGAAATATAACACTATGACGATTAGGAACTTATTCATTGTTGTCAAAGAAACAACGCCCTTAAATTACAAAAACCATACTGTGTAGAAAGTACCGTGTTTGGGATGTCAGAGTTGCTACATAGGTCAAACTTCACAATGGCTTAAACATCGCTTGAGCCAACACCGTAGTGATTGTCGTTTGGGCAAGAGATCTTGCGCCTTGGCTAATCATACGGCAGAAAAAGATCACAATTTTGATTTTGACAATGTCAAAATATTAGACTCAGATACCAGCTACAAGAAGAGGCTCTTCCTCGAAATATTTCATATACATAAAAATAGTACCGTGAATTTCAAATCAGACACTAATCAATTACGTAACATCTATTGCAACATTTTGCAACGATGCAATAGTTGAATTATTTTTGGCACAGCCGGTATGTTCTATCAGCTGTTCTCGATATATTTCCATCTCGATGCTTTTGTTTTTTTGCTTCTAGTTTTTTCTTGTCTGTATCTGTTCGCATCACTTGTATTTATCAATTTTACATTTAAAATATCAAAACCTTGTGTGTCTTGTGTACGTTTGTTTTCCCGTCTGAATTAATTTCACTAAAAATTTTAAATTATTCACAATTACTTCTTTTAAAAATAATTTTAAAATGTTAAAATTAAGTTTTATGTAATCGACCATGTTTAGTTACATTTTCGTATCGAGTTTGCTACTTATATTATCTCCGCTCTAAGTATTCAATTTTTAAGAATTTTGAACCTTATTGTTATTCTAAAACCAAAAAAACCTCTTTTTAAATTTATAGTTTATACTCCTGATGAAGTTCTGAATAAAGAGCGAAATATTGAGTTTATGAAAAAAGGAGACTCCTTTTTCTTTTAAACCACCACAGACCGATCACCCGTTTAAACTCCCTGGTTTCCATTATTATTATTATTATTATTATTATTATCTTGTGTCAATCCCAGAGCTATTGACAATGGTTCAATGGAAGTGAGATTTTAAATATTCATGTATAAGATATACTTTTACGTCTTGATGAAGCTACTTAATCACAAAAGAAATTATTTATGGAAATAAAATGTTTTGAAAGCAGCACAGAAAGTGACATTAACGTAACCGCACTTTTCAAAACGTTTTAGTTACATAAATAAGTTATTTTTTTATTAAATAGCTTCATCAAGAGAGAGTAGAAGTATATCTTATACATCAATACTTGAAATCTTACTTCCATCGGACCATTGTCAATGGCTCTGGGATTGACATAAGATGTAGACTTTTTTAACTCGTAAGTCATCCTACAGTCATTATTTTTCGTTTTACACTTTTCTTTTAGTCCTTGTAATATACTAGAAATACGTTTATATTATATTGCACATGAAGAAATCAGTAATAAAAAAGCATTTTTTTTTGTACGCAACACCCTTAAAGATGGGTTGTTACTCTTAAATGACAAAATTATTGTACCCACTAATTTAAGAAATTTAATGCTACAAAAGTTACACAAAGTTCATTTTGGGATGGAGAAGACCAAAGCTAGAGCGAGGAGAATATTTTATTGGCCCAGAATGACCACGGACATTGAGAAGTATATTGAAGAATGTCCTATTTGCCTGAAGTACAGTAGATCAAACATGCAAGAATCGCTAATTCCTCATGAACGTCCAAATATTCG
>ML217370.1:0-10878 GCA_004785975.1 Popillia japonica
GAAAAGTGATGCCACTACTAGATGCTCTTTAAAATGAAATCGATCTTTTACGCAATTTAGAATAACATCACACACCTCTAAAGCAGAAATTCGATGATCAAATCTGCTGTTATTTGGACGTTTACGTTTTTCTGGTGGTGGCGACTCATTACTTATTATATCTGATGCTTCACTTATGATGTTATCAATATTATTTCGAACTTGGCTTATACTACCTTCAAAATTTTCGATAGCGTCTTTTACTAGAGTGGGTTCAATTTTTCTTTGCTGTAATTGATTGAATAATGTATCTACGTAGGGCATTACATGATGAAAAAAAGTCAGCCAAAAATTGAAGATTGGATCATTTAATGTACGACGAACAGAGGCGGCTGCACTACAGACTGTGTTGTTGGAGAATTGTTCTTCTATTTCATGCATACACTCAATGAGAGAGTCCCTATTTTCGTACACCACATTAATGGTCCTGCTATTAAAATTCCAACGGGTTGTAGCGCCGTGAGGGATCCTTCTTTTCACAATCTTGTTGAACACTTCCACCCGTTGTGGTGAATTATTAAAAAAGCCAGGAATATCTTGTAAGTTTCCAAAAAATACACGTACTTGCGAATTTGCAGAACAAGCTTTAGAAATAATCAAATTTAGTTGATGGGCATAGCAATGTACGTAGTGGGCAAAAGGGTACTTTTTTTTAATTAATGCTTGAACACCTGCGTGTTGTCCGCTCATCACCGCTGCTCCATCGTAACTCTGTGCAATCAGTTTGTTAGGTGAATTTTGAATTAAAGGATCTATAATATTTAAAATTGTTTTGCTAATTGTTTCTGCATCACATTTTTCAGGATTTACGTAGTTCCAAAAACGTTCAATTGGCTCACCATCACGAACGTACCTGAATATAACTACCATTTGAGATTTTGCAGCTACATTTGTCGTCTCGTCCACCATGATTGCCATATATGGAGAATTATTAATTTCCTCAATTATTTGTTCATGACAGACTTCAAGCATGCACTGTAACAGATCATTTTGTATTTCTTTGGAAGTGCCTTTAAATACCGAACAATTTTTCAGGTGCTCACTTAGAGTTGCATCTAATTCAGCCGAGAAATTAATAAGCCCATGAAATATTCCCGGATTCTCTGAAGTATCGCTCTCATTATGTCTCCGAAGAGCCAATTCAAAAGCTCCACAAAATTTTACACAATTAATAATTTTTGATAAAATATATCGATTCTTCGACACGTTTTCATTATGTTTCTGTATATTTAACCAATAAGCCGAATCTAATTGAACCATAATATTAGTTGACCCTAGTAACGCAAATTCCATACAATTATGAAGATGGCTTTTGGAATTTTCGTGTCTTTTTATTTTCAAACTCAAATGCTCTAGATCCGTGACTCCTATTTCCGTCCAAGCTTTATCGCCACCAAAAAGTAAACAGGGAAAACAATATAAAGCATTTCTTTTGTTACATCCACAAATCCATTCGTTTTTTGAATAAATATCTCTACTAAATTTACGTGTATAACTTTTTCCTCTACTTGCACCAGTTTTTTCAATAGTGATATCTGGTAATGGCCTACCTTTTGCTTTTAATTCTATCTTTTCTTCATATGAATATTTAAAAAATCTCTTTACATTAATTAAATTGAAGACCACTTCCATAGTTTATATAATAATTGTCAACCATAAATTAGTCAAAAAATTAGATAAATCTAACCCCGACCGAACCGCATGCCACTCTGCGCTGGAGTACAGTGTTGCCAGGGGAAAATTTTTTAATTCCCTAAATATGTGCATAAAAATTCCCTAAATTTCCCTAAACATTTTAACTATTTTTCAAAACGTACACTCTCTCTCTAAAATAATGTCTCCCACAGCCAACGGGTACATATCAATAACGTCTTTCAATGGAGGTACTCTAGGAGTCGGGCGACGTCGGTTACCCACCGTTGCTATAACCTGGCTATAACCATTGATCACTTGATGATTCATTCTTATGGAGAACTTTCGTACCGTGTGTATTTGGTTGCAAACTAATATTTTCGGAATTTATGCAATTGGAACCACCCCTGGTCCGCCTACGACCAATAAAATTTAATCCGAGTAGCGAGCTCTTATGCAGGTAGTCTTATCGGTTGGCAAATAAACAGAATGTTTTTTAACGATTAGAAATCGTTTGACGTTACATCTGAAGGAAAATGTAACCGATAAAACAACCTTTTCTTAAACCCATCAATTTGTTTTTTAATAATTCGTCTAAGAACTTTTTTAAATAAGGTAGCAGAAAAAACATTATTTAAGTACTTTATCAATTAAATATTTAATAGGTATGCCAATTACACTCACAATTTCAAATAAATTGCAGATGTTTCATAGAACCAAACAATAAAACAAGCAATGCGTCGTAATTTTATTTCCTTTTATTTAACGCGTAGGTAGATTAGCATATTATTGCATACAGTGAGCAGCAAAAGTACCTATTCATACAGCAAATTAGGAATACCTACGTGTTTATAAAACTATGTTTACTGCTAATAGAAATATGTAACAGATGTCACGTAGAACATCTATTTCAAATGTTCACCTGCCATACAAACAAACAAAATGTAAATAATGTGATTGTTACGTTATTTATTGGATAAACATTCACTATAAACGCAACGCAAAAATATTCATACAGCTATTTTAAATACAAAAAACAAAGTGATGGCAAAATTTGTCACCTTTAGGTGGTGTTACGAGTGTTACGGTCGTTGATGACCCTCAATCGTCTTGGCATGGACTGAACTAGTTTTCGGCAAACTGCAGATCTATTTTGCTCCACTCTCCTACAGGCTCGTTCTCCAAGTTTCTTTTGCTTACAATATGATGTTGCCTGATCTGTTGTTCGAGGTGATGCCATAGGTTGTGTATGGAGTTCATGTCGAGAGACTGGGGAGGTGTTTTAAAAAGATAGTACGCCAAATGCAGCTAGAAGTGGAAGACCAAAGAAACTTACCGAGCGCGAGCGTTAAGCGATCATACGACAGGTACGAAAAAATCCTAAGATTAGTGCGATAAAATTCACCTCAATTATTCAACTGACATTTAGTAAACATGTATGCACAGATACAATTCGAAAAGTGTTATTTGGCAAAGGTTTCAACGCAAGAGTGGCTAGGAAGAATTCACTGCTTAACAATGTGAAGAGACTAAAGTGTCTCGTGTTTGCCAAACAGCATACGTTAATGCCGCTCCAGACTTTTAGAAGACAGTTATTTTTACGAACTGAAGTAAATATTACGTATTCGGATCCGGTGGACGCCATTTGGCGTGGAGGAAAGCGGGGCAAGCCTCAAAAGAGCAAAACCTACGAGCTACCGTTAAACATGGAGGAGAGTCTGTGACGGTATGGAGTTGCATGTCGGCAAATTGGGTACGAAATTTGGTTATTCTTCCAAGTAGATATAGTGGATAGTTTTGTTTATTTGAAAATATTAAAAACAAATCTTAAAAAAAGTGCACAGAAATTGCGAATTGCTGATTACTTTTCCTTGTACCAAGATAACGACCTCAAACACTCTGCACGAGTTGTACAAGAATGGTTATTATATAATACTCCAAAATTTCTTGAAACACCTCCCCAGTCTCTCGACATGAACCCCATAGAAAATCTATGGCATCATCTAGTACAACATATCAGGCAACATCACATTAGAAGCAAAAGAGCATACCTATAATACCGCCAAATTAGTTGAGTCTGTGCCAAGACGATTGAGGACCGTTAGCGATGCCAAAGGTGGTGTTACAAAATATTTAAATTTTGCCATCACTTTGTATTTTGTATTTAAAATAGCTGTATGAATACTTTTGCGTTGCGTTTATAGTGCATGTTTATCCAATAAATAACACAACAATCACACTATGTACATTTTATTTGTTTGTATGGCAGGTGAACATTTGAAATAGATGTACTTCTACGTGACATCCCAGGTAGCAGACTGACGTCACAAAAACGTCGATATCTAGTCACTGTTTACGTCGATTGTACCAATGCTGCGACGACTTTAAGACGCGAATAAGACATCATAATGTCACAGACCGTCGACGTCATTTCCGGACGTCGTATAAACGTAAGTTTCCGACGTCGTTTGCCATTTATAAATGACGTTGTGGTGATGTTCTTAATAAGAACAGGTGCATATTGAACGTAGTACACAGTGCAATACGGCGTTACAGAGTTTTTTTGTAGTAAACACAATGGTACAATTGGGAAATAAAGAAGTTTGTAATATGTAGTTTTTTTGTGCCAATGTATTTACTACAAAAGATTCAGTAATGTTGTATTGGACTTTGTTATGTTCACTGTGCGCTCGGACGAGAATCATTCTCTTTGGTGTGCAAATCTTTGCTATTGGTCACATAGGTATATAAGGTGGGCAAATCAAACAAAAATAATATAATTTATTACACATATAGCTATAGCAAACCATCTTAACTTAATATCTTGCCAATTATGGACTTACATTCGTATAATATAATATGTATACAGTGAATGGATTAAAGGAAAAGAAACATAAACTGTATTTTCGCAAGAAAGTTCAAATGGTAATACCCATGCATTTAGCTCTAACATTTCCAGCAATAAAACAATAAATTGTACTACTTTCAAAAGACAATACGAAAAGTAAGGTTAAAAACTGTACTCTTTGCAAAAGACATAGTTAAAAAGAATAAATCACCTACTCTTGGTTACGATTTCGTTTTTTTCAACAATTACACAAAGCACACACTTTACACGATGGCAAACGATGAGAAACGGTAAAATAGCAGAATGCCTGATTGTCTTGAACACCCATCTAGAACTGTCTAGCACCACGTCCTTTGCGAGAATCAACGGGAATATGGTGGGAACTTGAGCGCGCTATTCAAAGGCTTTGGGTATAAAATCATAAAATTACATAGTAGGTACTTACATTTTTTTAAATTAAGTTATAGGTTTTTATAGGTATAAAGAAAATATGTATAAAAAGAAAAAAGATAATTAGGTAGAAATTAGTCTGTATAATAAGATGGATATATGGTCGATTATGTTTCAATTTTAAATCAAATAGGCTGATTATAAATATTTATAAAAATAAATAGGTGATGGGCCTACTTAACATAGTTCTTTTTGTTAACAACAAATAGGAATAACGTCGAATTCACGTCTTTTCGCCGTCAACTAAAGACGTATTTATTTAGTCATTAAAATGACGTTCATTTTTGGTCGATAATAGGTGTATCGACGTCGTCATCCATTTTTCTCCAAATATTCACGTCATTTTCACGTCAGTCTGCTACCTGGGATATCTGTTAAATATTTCTATTAGCAGTAAACATATAGTTTTATAAACACTTATTCCTTATTTGCATAGCTGTATGAATACTTTTGCTGCTCCCTGTAGATAGTAAATTGAGAAACGTTTACATTTTATAATAAGTTATTATAAAATGTGTATTAATAACATACCTAAATAGATACTATTTAACAAATTAATTATACTTTAGCCAGTTAATAGTTATTATTATTAGATAAAAAAGGAATTTTACTAATAAATTCAACATGTACGTGTTTTCACAAACTTAGGTAGATCAAACGCATACATATGAGAGTCATAATTTATGACTCATAAACTGAAAGAAAGAAATACTGGGCGTGACAAACAACAGCTGGCTTTTTTGTAAAACCAATAAGGTGTCTGGACCGTTATATTGCGCGTGGGTAGATGGAAATAAAGGTCCAAAATCGGGACAAAAAATATTACATTGAATGAACTATCAAGTTATCAATGCTATAACCAAGGCAAGGTCGCCCGACGGCGAGAGTGCGTCTATTGGAAGGCATTATTGATATGAATTCGTTGGCTGGGGGAGACATTACTTTAGAAATGGAGTATACATAGCGTGCGTGTTTCTTTTAAATTTCAAATTTCGGGGTTTTCGCAGAGATATAGAGTAGGGAGAATGCTCGTATAACATGCGCGAATGTCTAATTTTGAAAGTCGCAATTTTTACCCTACATGCTACCACCTTACTTGGAATTCAATGTTGCAAACTCGTAGACTTAGCATTCCCTCCAGAATAATGGCATGAATAGTTTGTTTTAACCCATGGTTTTATTCAATTCAGTAATTTTCAATTGAACATAGCTATTGACTCAAATCATTAAAATAATACATATAATTCAAGTGTATTATATTTAATTTCCCTAAAAACTTTCAAAATATTTGCTTTAGACTTAAAAATTATCAATTTGAGTATTATAAATATTAGGCATACGATATTCTACTACTTTTAAACCACTCTTGCAATATCCTTCCCGTAAGAAAACGTAAGTAAAGTTAAGAAATCATGCACGTATAATAAAATCAAATGATGAAAATCCTCCCTAAAACGCTTACGTTCTTACACGCTCTTACAGTAAACGGGATGTTAAACAAATTCAATTTAATAACTGGAAATGTAAATGTAACCTCAAAAATCACAATTTGTTTTTCGTAAATTCAAAAACAAGCCGAAAAAAGTTATATATGCGTAACCTAGGTAACACAAACTAAATCAAATTTAGCTGCGCTGTGGTTTACGCGCATCCTTCCTACTCTTATCTCTCTGATTATTTTGTAGGGAATATTTCATCTATGGGTTTACAACCTTAAATTTTAAGTATGTTGGTACTCTGAAAGTTAAAAATGGCGACTCCCAGTGTGTACATCAAGATTTGGATGGGCAGTGGTTTATGAGCACATGAGCGTTCTCTTTACTCCTCTGGGTTTTCGGGCTGGGCGGGCTAAAGTCACTAGATATACTAAGTAGAGTACGATTTTTATAAGAAGTACATGTACGTCATCATGCGCTATGAACGAAAGCGCGTTCGGACGAGCCGATTGTTGCTTTTTGGGTGAAGTCCGCTCTCATTGCCGTCGTGTGGTTTATTGGGGTTTGGTGGGTTATTTGTACAAATATTTAGATATATGCAATTAAAGAAGTAAACATTAACACATTTTTGTTTTTATTGATTGCTTCGCATAGAACTTCGAAAAACAATAATGAATTCATAACCTTAATGTGCTTCTACTTAATATTTCTAAGTTGTTTACATTTTATATCCCTTTTTAAAATTTATTACGACGCTAATGGTAAGTACAATTCGGGCATTTTAGCCGTGACGTACATGTACTTCTTATAAAAATCGGACTCTACCGCAATACGTAAGGCACCTGTGTTAGAGAGAGAAGTACATTTTGGACCCCAAATTTTCACCGACTTCTTTCTTTCAGTCAGTGCTTTGTTAGTGGTGATTTGATTAAGTGAGTTTTATTTTATTAGTTTTTTTTTGCAACAAAATGCCTGCATATTGTTTATCTCAGTGTACAAACAGGTCAGAAAAAGGCTTTAAAATGTACAGGTATACCAGTCAGCTGTGTAATTTGAGATGAAGATCATCTGCTGCAGTATTGTGATTCGATTAATGAATTAGAAAAAACAGCGAACGACGATGATGAAGAAAACGTTGACCTAAATTTATTCCAGGCTTGGACTAATAGCCAAGAGCTAGCCGATGCGGTAAAAGCAGCATTGTATTATTTCAAGATAACTACAAGATTTTCCCCATATTCCAAAATGTCATAATATTCTCGACAATTTTGAAGTCTTTTTTTAATTAAAAACAAGAATTATTTTCCTTAAAACAAAGGAATATGACTACCATGACTACCGACCAAAAAATGACTTAGAAAAATGACAATAGAAGCAACGAAACTATCATTCTAATATGTTTAAATTTTTATGAGAGACTTTATAAATGTAATACAATATACTTTTGTATGCGTATAATCACTTATATGTACATATTAAGATAAATAGAAATTATTGTTAATAATGTTCTCCAATATGTACATATATTATAATATCCAATAAATTCTTTATAAAACTTGTATGCATTTTATTCATATCTAAACAGGCCTAACGTAACTTCACACTTTCCGGGCAAAGAGACTGGATACAGTTTTATCCATTTCAATATCACCAAATGATCTGTCTTCGTTAACTCCGAAAGTGTAGCACTGAAGTACACGAACTCCATAAAAATATGAAAAATACATTCAAATTTACCGCGCTCGTTTGGACCTAAAATGGACGTATATTGCGGTACTTGTATATCTAGTGACTTTAGGGCGGGCAAGATGTGCGCGCCACCTCCGAGTCATATGGTAAACTAAATATAGTATTGTTGCCAAGTCTTTGTAGGCTTTATATAAAGCAATTATAATCAAACATGAAAATGTAGCAGTTTCTCAATCAAACACCAACCGTAATTTAACAAGTTTAATACAATCTCATAATGTACATACATAAGATGGGCTTCTTACTATGTAAACCATAAACGTTCTTAAGGTCTGTTCCTTTGCGTTGCTCGAAGTGCTCAATATCACTTTTGTCAATATCCGTATGTTCGTTACAAATTTAGCTGCTGACAGGTGTTTTCGACACTCGTTGGTTTGCATTCACCAAATTGCTGTATGTCAGCAGTAGTAAGCGATACATACTTGCTCATGCTTCAAGTGTGTAGCAGATTTATCCGCTGAAAGTGATCTATTTGCTGTTTCTAAGGCCGCGTTCCGAATTGTGCATACTGCGTTATATGCGACTGATGCAACGAAAAATCGTTCCGATTTAACGCATATGCACGCATAGAAAGTTTTGCCGCGAAATTATTTTCAAATAGGTTGTGACCCTGTCAGAGGCTAGAAGGAGACATACAACGCATAGGAAAAAAGGTAATGGCAGTCTATGCCTACTTTATGCATGCAGCGCTTCGAATGCACGTTCTCGGAACGCGGCCTAAATCTGCTACACTTGCTATTTTTGACAAAACTTAGCAAAGTTAGCAATTCAAACGAACAGGCCTTAATTCTAGTAACACGTGCTCACAATCATAATTACATAAAACAGCATAAACGTAAATTCTAACCGACAAACACAACCTGAAATTAATAAAAAAACGAATACATAAAATATACAACACAGGCACTAAACAAAATAGTAAAATAAATCACACAATTCCATACATTAACGACTTAAGTGACAAAATTAAATACGAATTTAAAAAATCACATATAAGCATTACGTTTACACCAAACAATAACAGACAGTTATTTACAAATTTAAAAACTAAGATTAAAAAAGACAATCAAAGTAAAGTCGTATATAAATTAGAATGCAAACACTCTGTAATAAATGTTACGTAGGGCAAACTAGACAGTATTTAAAAAAACGACTGTATAATCATCAATACACTGTAACGCATAACATAACCGCGGAAACTGCTTTGTCTAAGCATTCTAAAGAATTAGGACATAACTTTGATTTTGAAAATGTTAGGATTTAAAAAAAGAAAATAGTTATAAAAAAAGATGAATATATGAAATGATGTGCATTAAAAAAGAAAATAACGCGGTCAATTTTAGAACAGATATAGAAAATTTAAGTATTATTTACAATAGTTTAATCACCTAATCACGCCGGAATTTTATAAAAATAAGCTCTTGACTAGGTTTTTTGCCATGTTTTTCCCTAGTCCTTGAACAGAATTGTTAGAGCTTGACAAAAAATACATTGATATAAGGAGCATTATTATTATGATTATAAATTTACATTTTACAATATCTTAAATTGTCCACTATATTGTAAACATTATCCTATATATCACTGAATTTCTTTGTCTGTAGATAATTTTGTTGATAGGCATGGCTAGTTATTTATTTATATTTTGACACGAAATAAATGTAAATTTTATTCCACTGACGAAGTTGTAACGAAAACCAGATTATAAAGGTTTTCAATAAGAATCGAAACCCACGTGATCTCTGACGTAAGATGACGTAAATAATATGTTGGTAAAACAAAAAATATCCCTAAGCTATCTAACCGGTCTAACTTGAGTTGCTAGTCGATATTTGATTTGACAGTTTTTATACGTCTCTGTTTGTGTCGTTCAGTCGTTGGTTAGTTGTGATTATTTACAATATAAACCTAACCTGTAAAATTTTTAATTGTCAATATATGTAAATGAAAATTTCTGGATTTTTATTTTTAAAAATATGTATTACCATACTGTTAAACGGGTTGCTTATCTAAAAGAGGTCACGTGGGTTTCGGTATTTATTGAAAGCCTGAATATTATAAAGGTTTTGGAATAAATTTGATCTTTGTTCAAATTGGAGTGTTGTAATTGACCTATAAAAGTGGAAAAACTATCAGGAAAATAAGATAAGTTAAAAAGGTCATAAAAATACATATACTATTTGTTATTTTTTGAAGATTATATTGTTTTATTTTTTAATGTATTGTTATATGTAAGAGAATGATATTATTTATTGAATGTTAAAATTTATTTAACTTTATTTTTTACCAGAATTTATTTTTATTTATACACGTAAATACGTGTCTGTGATTTCTATATTTATAGATATATCGCGCTGATGACATCAAACAAGATCGAAACACGTATTTAGAGTATATTTAGAACAAAAAAAACATTGTACTAATTTAAAAGTGCCGCCATAGCCGTTGTTTACAAATTTAGTACTACTAGATGGTTATCAGGTGGCGCTCGCGTACGGGTCTAATTAGGTCTAATTTTTAGCGTAGAATGCGTCTCTATATCTGCTCTATATGCTCCTTGGTAACAACGTGGTAACAACTCAAGCTACAAATGTAGCAGGTATAAAATACAGTATGATTACGGGTAAGGTTTGATTTTTAGAAAATACTCGTAGTTCAAGTTTGAATAATTCGTATACCTATTAATTTGTTAAAAAACTGATCCACACTGACATTTCGAGGAAT
>SMLS01059841.1:0-22397 GCA_004785975.1 Popillia japonica
ATAAACCTACTCCAGAAAAGTGGGCAGAAAAAGATAAATGGGCGATAAAACAAAAGAAAGGACTATTACAAGCTTGTAATGATAATAAACCTAGCGTTTGGGAACAATACTATGGCGTGAATATTCTACCTGATGGAACAAAAATGGCTTACTCTTCAAATCCTACAGATATTCCATTATATGTAAGCATTTTATTTTCTTCATTACATTTGAGACAATACGTTTAGATAAGTTTCTTGTTAGATATTTGAAGGCACACAGAAAAACATCTTCTAATTTTTTGTTAACAAAACTAAAGTAATCTAATTAAAAAAAAATAGATATATATATATAAGCTTTAAACAGGCCTTTCAGGCCCATAGCTGTGTAATGCATTTCCATTCCTTCCTATTTCTTGCTTTATCTCTCCAATTGGTTATTTGCTTCTCTTTTAAATCCTCGGCTATAGCTTCGCTCCATTTTCTCCTGGGTCTCCCTCTCTTCTTTTTACCCTCCGGTTCTCTCCAGCCTATTGATTTCACTACTTTATCTTCTTCCATTCTTTCCAGACGCCCTGCCCATTGTAATCGCCTTGATTTAACCACATCACTGATTTTTGGTTCACCAAATATGTCGTACACTTCCTGGTTCGTCCTTCTTTCCCATCCTACTTCAGTTCGTTTCCCTCCAAAAATTCGGCGTAATATTTTTCTTTCCCATGTTTCTATCTTAGTTTGCGCTTTTTTGTTCATCGTCCATGTTTCCGCTCTTTACAATAAAGCTGGCCTTTAGACAGTTTTATATATTCTTATTTTGGCTTTTCTAGAAATTTCTTTGGACTTTAATATGCTGTACAGTTCACTAGCACTTCTGTTACTCTTCATTATTCTTAGATCTATCTCTGCTTCTTCATTACATTTTTCATTTATTAACGATCCCAGGTACATATAGCTCTCTACCTCCTTGAATTCTACCTTGTCACTTTGGTTTAGTTCAACATGTAAACCTCTTTCCTCTCTTGTCCTGTTCTTTACTTTTAATTTCATATAATTGCTTTTATTAGCATTTATGTGTAACCCTCTCTTCCTGGCTGCGATTATTAGTCGTTTGGTTGCCTCTCTAAGATCTTCTTTCCTTCTAGTCAACAATACTACATCATCTGCGTAAGCTAAACAGTGTTGGCTTTTTGTAAACATTGATCCCTTAGTATTGACTTGGCTGTCACGTATGATGTCAATTAAAAAAATATATCTCGTAAAATAACTTACTTAATTAAAGAAAATTAGTAAAAATGGCTTTATTTCATTTGATATATTTTTTGGAACTCATTATTATTTCTCCTAGTTCCGTACAGTAGTGAATTCCGACAGGATTATTCTATATTTAACACTCAATTAGTTCTTGCATTCGCCATATGTTGTATTGATTTTACCGAAAATATCCCCCCATTTATAATGGTGATTTTTCTCTAAATAAAAAAAGTATACTTCACATTTTTTTACATACTTGAGTAGAAGGCATTTTCAAATAAAAGAAATTGCTAATAATGAATAGATAAACACAAAAAAGTCTGTCTACACCTACTAGGAAACTTTATGTGAGTATTTATTTTATAATATTTAGTTATTGCTTATTTGCAGATTATCTGTTGACAATTACCAGAAATAATAATCTTTCGTTCAAACTGTTGTAATCTTTCTATATATATCTTTCTATAAAAATAATTTTAGCGGTAAATTTAAATGATAAATTACAACGAAATCGAGTACTTCTTATTTACATTTGGATATTTAAATAAATTTCACATATACAACACATTTATATAAAAATAAGTACACAATCATTTTAATATGTATTTTATTATTTGCATTATATTTGTAGTAGTAGTATATCGGAACATTAAATTTGTATTTTAGACATTTAAAATTGATATTATATACTATTGCAAATTACAATAGAAAGAAGCACTAGCTGGTCCACCAAACTACATCTCGACAAAAACAGATGTAACTTAATTGTTCAATAATGATATTATATTTTAAATACATAATTCTACAGTTCTCCACCAGCAGCACTATCACTGTCGATACTAAAATCATTCTCACTGGTGTCATCATTTCCAACCGAAATAATAAATGGTTCCACCACATCATCTATTAAGCCATCTAACTTGTACATTTTGTCTTCTTCTTCATTTACATAACCCACACATTTTGTCCACGTTTCTGAGGCTACTTTTCTAATTGAGGTTAACAAAAGGACTTTTACTTCAGCTAATTTGAAGCTTTTATTTCTTTGCAGCTACTTCATTTTTATTTGTGATTATTTATTATTTCCAACAGGATACCAGAATAATTTAGTGCATGATGGCCGTCCCGATATTGAAAATTCCAAAGCTCTGTGAGATCCTATTTTTTTTGCAGCACAACGCATTGGCGACAAATTGTCGAACGTGCAAACATTACAAGTTTTGTCGCTGCATGTATTACTGCTCATAGTGGACATTTTGAACATCTTTTGTAAATATCTTGTCTTGTTTCTCCTACATAGGCTCTTCTCCGGACCATCACAAATTTTATAAATAATTTATAACAAATAACTAAAATCTAGTATTTATAAAATACTTCATAATAGAAAGATTCGCTATACGACTAATAAAAGCTGACTTGATAAAATTAACAACACTGTAGGTCACTAAACTGCCAACCTATACATACATATGTTCATGTCTCCTTATCTTGGTCTCGTGCAAATACCAGTCAGCTTCGTATCAATACACTATTCCTACTAGGGCTGGGCGATACCGGCATTTTCGGTATCTGGTATCGATACCAATCGAGGTATCGATACTTACCGATGTATCGGTTCCGTCCGCGGTATCGATACTTTGGAATCGATACCTAGGTATCGTACGTATCGATACTTAGGTATCGATATCAACGTTATCCAAGGTATCGGACGATCGATACCCGGAATGGTATCGACTACTGGACGATATATCGATACTGCGCCCAGCCCTAGTGGGCACACCAGTTATTGCAAACACCGACTGGGAGTCCTACATTTTCATGTGCTATAGACCTCAGTGCATGATATCCATAAAGGATTTCCACCGGCAAAAAAAATTGGAAATGATTGTTATAAAATAGACCCAAATGTACTCGTATATTCTAATATACAGCTATTAAATTTTGAAGTACTCATATTGAAATTTCAACGGAATTCCTATACAATTTGGTAAATAATTTGTTACAAGTTCCGCGAACTTTCAAGAAGTACATATGTATATTATACCTAGCTAGTTTACTTGCCTTAATTGGTCAACGTTAGTTTATATTAACCTTTAAGAAAATGTACTACTGTTCAGCTATTGCATATAATGTATGTATATTTGCTACATAATTATTTATCCAGGTATCGTAGGCATCGATGCTTAGGTATCGTAGGTATCGATACTTAGGTATCGCAGGAATCGATACTTAGGTATCGTAGGTATCGATACTTAGATATCGTAGGTATCGATACCAACGTTATCCAAGGTATCGGATGATCGATACCCGGAATGGTATCGAGTACTGGACGATGTATCGATACTTCGCCCAGCCTTAATTCCTACTATCTAACAATTATCGATTTTTTCCTTCCATATGCGTGATCTTGAAAAATCAGCAATATTTGTATAAATGAAGGATATACAAAGAAATGGACCGACTTTAACTGCATCTGGGACCCTAAAATTCGAAAATTTTTGATGAGACAAATAAATTTCTTTTTTATTTCTAATTACACACTTATTGTTTCAGATCCGCGTAGTTTAATATCTATTAAAGGTAACCCTGTATTTAACTATGGAAATAATGATATTGTACATTTAGCGACAGATATATAAATTTATATGTATAAGGTAACGCAAACAAATGTCAATACAAATATTTAGAAAACGATTTTGATGCTGTTTACTAATATAAACCTCATTTACAGTATACAGTGTTTAAAATAACTGATTAGCGCAACCTGTATAATTTGAACGCGTAATTCTAGCGCAATGAAATTTGGTACAGAAGTAATACTAAAGTAGTATAATTCACCCTCATGCGGAGAACGTGGTAACCCCGTTGTGAGGGTATGCGTCAATAGTGGGAGTATCCCCCGCGAGCGGCGCGTACTACCGCGATGAGGCATGGCGTCAATAAGTCGTCATATGGCAGCCGAAGGGATGGCCAACCATGCCGCCTCAACTCGCCTCCATAGCTGCTCGGGGGGAGCCGAATAATGTTGAAGCCTCCGACCAACAAAAATTTTGGTGTTACTTTCTGCAGTACAGTAATGATTACAATACCGCAGTTCTATATTATAACTTATATTGAATCTGTGTATGTTTTCCTTAAATTTAAAATCTCGTGAAAGTTTTCTAATTTTTGTATATACTATACTTTTAAGATTAATAAAGATGGTGTAATAGTAGAAATGAGATGTTTATGAAAAGTATCACTGAGTTTAAATACAATCACTTAGATAAAGTGAATAGTTATTATATTCGTATATTCGGCGTTTCCTCATTTTGAAATATAAAAATTATAATTGTAGAATATACATATACTAGCATATATTTCAATACAATTACCATCGATAACAATAGTTTACTTTCACTAGACAAGAATTCTTTCTTAACCTGTTTTTATTTACTATATAGGTACTGAGTGTTCCGGGTGGTTCATCCAAGATTGTATTTTTAAATGCATTCATTTAAATATTTCAGTTTATTCATACCATATCACTTCCTTTTTATGAAACATTCGTAAGTTGAGATTTTGTTTTCGTTTTAATTGAATTAATAGTTAAACAAATCCAACATCTTGTTACAAAGATAACAATTAATTATGTTCAATGTTACGCGAAATTTACATCCATAGATGTCGATATCTTTAAATAAATTATTTGAAATAAAAAGCATTTTCAGTTATCCTGGAACACTTAAATATATTAAAGAATTCCGAGTAAGATGATTTAGAATTCGTAGAAACAGAGTTTCTACACAATATTCTTAAGATGACAATAAAAAGTATTCATTTAAGCTTAAAGCCAGAACACATTGTTCTGATGTGTTGTGTTGTGTTGCATTGTAATGGAATGCAACGTCCCATCGATCAAACACCCTACTTCTCATTGCACCGTGCACACTCATTTTACGTGTTGTGTTGTGTCGCGTTAATGTGTGTCGTGTCGTGATGAAATCCTAGTAGGCCAGATTTTCATCAGAAGCCGACACAAGCGTCAGGGCGACAGGAGCGATGTTAATATAAAAACTAGAGAAATGGGCGAAATTGTACTAATTGAAAACGCGTGGAATCATGAATGTTTATTTAATATAAAATCTCCCAATTACCGGAATCAATGTACAAGGGAAAAGGCATGGGGAAAATATGAAAACGTTCTTCGTCCTTAAGAAGAAAACTGTGTGGTATTCACCAGACATTTCTCTATTTTCATTGATTTCATGAATCCATCTTTTTCTTTTTTTGGGTACTGTATTGCAACAAATTACAGCCGCAGCGCATTCTTCTATTTCTTCTTCGAATTCGTCTAACGAGCTGGACGCCATGGAGTATTTGACATATTATATAAATATTTTTGTCATAACGCGTCATATATATGTCTGATGCATCAGAGCAATGTGTTCACGATGCGTCACAACACATCGCATCACAACACGACACAACACAACACATCAGAACAATGTGTTTCTGCCTTAAATATTTAACACAAGGTACGCAAGAGACGTACGAATACTACAATTCTTGTTTTATCTTAATGTAATCATACTTTAAGTAAACTTTGCTATAACACCTAAACATGCTCGATATTTAGAGGCCAATTATTTATTTAACTTTCGTTATTTTATCGCTGATTGGTATCTGATACTTGCAAATTCAAAATTTTAATACAAAAGTATCTACGCGGCAAATAGAAAATTGTGTACATTTAAAAGAATTACACAAGTTTAATTAAAGTTGGTTGCAGTGTGGTTGGTTGAGTTTTATCGTCTGTATTTTAAATTAATTACTAATATATTGTTCACTTCCTTATGATTCACAAAAGTATATAAAACATATTGGACAATCGACTGCGGATATTTTATAATTTTATTACAAACATTTTGGACCTTTTTCCCATGTTTAGCATGGGGATCTCGGAAACTATAACAGATACAGATTCGGTTAAATGGGCAAAGAGTTGCAGTTTTACAAGTTCTATTTAATGAGCTTTTTGTTATTTGGAAAAAATGCATGGCTTACTAGATATTTTGCGGAAATAATTTTTTTGTTATTTCGCTCGATGCATGCGGCTCGGTTATTATTCACTTCAGAAGAAATGAAAACGCTGTAGGAAATTAAGTATATGCTTAATCATACAGTTTAACCTATTTCTTTATTTTAGCTAGATTTTTTGAGTTATTACACAAACTTATGTTTTTTCTAATGCAATTCATAGTAGACCATGATTTTATAAAAAAGATCTTTTCTTAAAAATTGTGCTACTTGATATTGTTATTTCTATAAATAAGTAAATTATTGTAATTTTTCATTTTAATTGATGAACTGTCGCAGTTAGTAAGCTATGGAGCTTGCTAGATGCACATCACGTTAATTAAAAAACTTCTAGTTCAGTTTTTTAATTAATCACAATTTTTTTTATGTTGAAATTACAAACATAATTATTTTTGTGTTGCTTAAGTGTTTATTCAATTGGAGTTACAAATAAAAATAATTTCTGAGAAAGTAATAAGTATATAATGTCAAGACGGCATATTCCCGGCACTCCTGCAACAGGGCCTGGAATCGATGTCCCCAATTCTATGTACTCTGCTATGCGGAAGCGAAGTCCTACCGACCTATCAGCCTTACGTCATTCCTTCTGAAGACGCTAGAGAAAATAATTGATAAGTATTTAAGAGACTCTGTACTGGGAAGGCAGCCTCTACACGAGCATCAATATGTTTATCAACAGGTAAATCCTGCGAGCAGGCAATCCACGAGCTTACCAGACGAGTGGAGACTGCTTTTAGGAACAAGGAAATTGCGTTGGTTACTTTGTTGGATATCGAGGGAGCTTTTACAGGGCGTCCTTCTCAGCGATGGAGGGAGCTCTGCGGAGGCGTGGAGTTGAACCACAAATCACACTGTGGATCAGCTCCATGCTAAGAAACAGGACGGTTCAAGTTTCACAGAACCTCTGCACTGTAAAAGCATCGGTGGCAGCTGGCTGCCCACAGGGCGGAGTGCTGTCTCCCTTACTATGGTGCCTAGTGGTGGACGATCTGCTGCACGATCTTCGGGCGGCGGGCTTCCACGCACAGGGCTATGCCGACGATATCACCATCATTGCCTGCGGTCGGTTTGGGGGCGTCGTATCCGAAAGGATGCAGGTCGCGCTCAGACACGTAGAGAGGTGGTGCCAAAGGGAGGGGCTTACTGTCAACCCCAAGAAAACAACAATGGTCCCGTTCACCTGGAGAAGCAATTTGTTCGACCATCTTTGCCTCCAGGATTCCATTATCCGGCGAGGCGAAATATCTGGGTGTAATTTTGGACGCCAGATTGACGTACAAATCGCACCTGGAACAAGTGACGAACAAAGCCATGAGATCCTTCTGGGCCTGCAGAGCAATGTTTGGCAAAACGTGGGGGCTGAAACCTGTAATGGTGCATTGGCTGTACACGAAGGTTATAACACACTCCATAACTTACGCCTCACTGGTCTGGTGACACAAAGCCAGCCTAGGGTATGCGGTAAGTATCCTGAACAAAGTTCAGAGGATTGCATGCCTGGGCATCACGGGGGCCATGTCCTCGACGCAGACGTGGAGGAAACTACCGTGCATCTCCTTTCCGACTGCCCTGCTTGGGACGAGGAGAGGCGGAGCTACTTTGGGGTCGCGAGATTGGACGAACCCAAACTAGAGAAACTAACTCTCGACCAGCTTGCACACTTTTTCTCACGGGTGCAACTGGGATGGAAGGTCTAAACGATATGGGGGCACAATAGGTCTTTTTGGCCGAGCGGCTGCACGAGGTTACCCGCCCATGGGCACTTAAAAAAAATATATATATAATGTCAAAAAATAAATAAAAAACCATAAAGGAAATTACGATATTAATTAACTATTACCAAAACAACGTATTTAAAGTATTGAAAATTAAAGATGTTCAAATAAATGACCACCACTATGGTTAATGCACAAGTTACATCTTTTTAAAGTCTATTTTGTTGCTTTTCTAACGAAACGTCAATCAATATTAGCAAAAGCTTCTAGCACAGCTTCTCTAAGCTCATCGCAGTGTTATACGACTTTTGATACACTCTATCTTTTACCATCCCCCATAAATAAAAATCTAAAACATATATATGTTTGTATATCGGGATATAGAGGTGGCAATTGAACAGGCGCGTTTCTTCCTATCCATGAGTTCGAGAATATTTCGGTTAAATGATTTCGCACTGTTCGTTGATTATATAGTGGTGCCCCATCATGTTGAAACCATTCGAGCACACAACATGTCTGGTGGTAATTCATCTAACATATCATGGAAATCATTTTGCAGAAAGTGAGGATAACGATCTCCAGTTAGCGTACCATGAAATATGTATGGCCAAGAATTGTCGAGCCAATGACGCTGCACCAAATATTAAATCCAAACTTAACTTGAGGTCTGCTCAAGTTTCCAGAAGATTCTAGGTTCGAATCCTGGCAGGATCGCCATGTGATATCCTTAGCGGGATGTGGGTAGGTGTCGTTCAATAGAACACATCATTTTTTATAAAATATAAAAAGTTAAACTTTGTTTAAAACTTAGCAAATGAGATCCTCCGTACGTGTGTCTTGTACAGAGGTTACACTTAACATAACACAAAAAAATAAAAAATACTATTAATATTCGCTGCGGACATACGGATATTCGTCAGCGAAAATATGATCTAATAAATCCGCAATTCATTTACCTACAAGGTGTAGTAACCTGTGTGTCTTTGATATGTGATGACAACACTTATTTTACACATGCAATGCATTTATGTAGACCAAGGAATGATACAATAATTGATGAAAAAAATAGTATTACTGTTTTAACAATTTTGTAACGGAAATGATTTATACGCAACATATTACAGTTCCACATGATGCAGATTTTTTGCATTCATAAATGTTCACTACCTATGTCTATTGAACACGCTGCAGTTTGTAAATCGTGTTTCATCCGTCCACAAAATTTTAAGTCTAAACTGTGGGTCAATTTCACACATGTTAATAAACCAAGTCAAGCCTCCTGTTGTAATCATCAGGGTGTGGTGCTTGTGCAACAGCTAATTTGAGGCATAGATGCTTTTTCAGTACTCGTACAACAGTACATTGTCACTTGCCCGCTGCCGTTGCAATTCCTCTGGTTGAAATCAATGGATTTTGCATTACACTTATTAATACGTTTACCTCTGCCTTTTCAGTAATGTCTCTTGCGGTCCTATTTGCATTACGAAAGGAATCATACTCTCCCAAATTATCGTACAGTCTCTCAAGGTAGGTAGATAACACTGGCTACGATCAAAATACCGTTCGAAATACTGTTGTGCAGCTTGTACGACATTTTTACGGCACAAAATGTAACACTCAATCATATCACGCTTTTATTGGCTAGAAAAATTCATATGGTTGATTTAAGAAACCTCAACCAACCTTAATTAGACATAAAATGATCTACACCTCTCACTAATTGACATTTGCATCTATTAAATTGTAATGGGACGTGTAAAGTTAATTCTTCCATTGTTTATATCAGTCAATTAAACCATTCAGAATAGGGAGAAAAGCGATGCTTTCTGGAATAAATTATGAACATTCCTTACTGTACAAAATATTCCCATAGTTATAGTTATGTATATGTATGTATATTCCAGTTGAATGTAGGTGATAAGTTTAGGGACTTTAAGTGTATAAGTGTTTAGTCTAGTTTCAAGAAGATGTGTGTGAATTCAATATGTGTTGGCCGCCGACGCTCATAAACAATGTCGTCACATATATAAATGACTCATTTTCTCATATGTATATAGTTGGTTATCGGCATCTAACGGGGTACACGCCAGATGACCGGAGAGAACTAGGTAGTCGGTTACCTGGCATCGGAAAAAAAAAAGACGTTGAGCGCCGAGGCTAAAAACTCGAGTACGCCAGGTGTGGAAGTGGTGGACAAAGATAAGTTCGGCAAGTAAAAAGTGTGAGTGCGGGTCCTGCAAAAGTACAATAGTACAAAGACGGGTTACCAAAAACTAACGGGTTAGCCCAGCGAAGAAGCAGCGAAGTTGGAACCGCACGACAACGCCAGTTTCCAAGATTGCCCACATCGACCGAGCACCGCATCGACGAAGCGCTCCAGGCCTAAGGTACGACAACACTGTGAGGTGCCTAACTATTGCAATAGTAAAGTAAACTAGACATGGCCAGAATATTTGTGTACTATACCTAGGTACATTTAGTATCACTATTAGAGTTTCAACCACATTAGTTTTATTATTAACATTTAAGTTTTTCTTTTTATTTTAAATTAAGTCAACGTTCGTTTATTAAAAACTCCCAATATATGTATTTTATTTTAAAGAAGGTGTTTGTTTTATTTGTAAATTAGTATTACGCTCTATACTCCGAACGTCCTGGGAGATAGGGAAGATTATATAAGTATTAAGTAAGTATTGCTTGATCTGTCCCTATTCTTGTGTTCTTGTGTTTTCTCCGAACGAGCCGAGGTCAGAATCAATTTTACCCGTCATTGCCATTACTTGAACATCAATAAAAAACCAGAGAGTAATTTGCAAATGATCGTGTTGGCGCCCTATTCAATTTAAACTCCCCATTACAACACCACAAAACGTCCACCCGTTACAAAATAATTCCATGGCGTATTAATTGTGCCAGTTTGTCAATTAAAACTAAAAATGGCCATAATTTATTTATTTTTAAAAATAACTACCTATATCAAATACCACGTCATTAGAATCTTTGAGAAAAGACCTTTTTTTATAAGGTCATAGTCTACTATGACTTACATTAGAAAAAACATAAGTTTGTGTCATAACTCAAAAAATCTAGCTAAAATAAAGAAATAGGTTAACCTGTATGATTAAGGATATAATTTCCTACAACTTTTTCCTTTACACATTTCTTCTGAAGTGAATAATAACAGAGCCACATGCACCGAATGACATAACAAAAAAATCATTTCCGCGATATATCTAGTAAGCCATGCACTTTTTCCAAAAAACAAAAAGCTCATTAAATAGAGCTAGCAAAACTGTAATTCTTTCCCCATTTAACCGAATCTGTATCTGTTATAGTTTCCGAGATCCCCATGCTAAACATCGGAAAAAACTCACCCTGTATATAAATATTAATCATGCAGTTTATATTGTTACTGATTTACTCGTAAAGCAATGAAATCTAAATTTTCGGAAGCTTTGTAATTGAAGTCGTACTACGTAAAGTGCCGTAAATTGAATTAGGAATTTTATATTTATTTTCTATAGAATTGCGGTAGTAAATCTCCAGCTACCGTAGCGCTTAAGAACTGACTGTAGGGAGAGTAGCGGGATTTATGGTAGCGAGGCTTCTCCTAAAACAATAGCCTGTACATATATTGCTTACCATACGGTAACCGCAAATAAATCGTTATCAAGCTATTTTCCCTACGCTATGTATTCCAATGCGGTATGTCACTATGCGACTAGTGTGCAGAGTCAAAGAAACCGGTAAGATCATGAATGGAGTTATCAAAGAGTATAAATGTCCCCCTACCACATCCAATTTCGTCAAACTTTCTTATGCTTTCGGGTTAACACTTGATATTAACACCCTGATATTTATCAGCTTAGAATGTGCTTACAATGTGCGTGAGTACAACTTCGCCAATTTTTGAACGAAACGTTTACGAACAAAAGAATTTAAGGTGACGGTCCTGCAAAAGCTTATCCCTAATTTTTTATGATTTTTCATTTCATACAACGGCGCATGTTACGCAACTGAAAATTCCAGTAGAAGAAATAAGTTCACTGACGTTAAGAAATATTTCAAAATGATTTAGGAAACCTGTTCGCAATAATTTCGACTGGAAAGCATGCAGCAAAATAATGCGTACCTAAGTACATGTTAATATAGAAAATAGTAAACCAATTCAAGGCACATCAATTTACGCAGCTTTATCGCCTTCTAGTTATACCGCTACAGTTCATACATAATAAATTTACAATGGCAGTTTTCTAGAAAACAAGTACAGTTTGGCAAAGTTCAATTGAAACAGCGCAGTAGTACAAGTGGGCTGGGCTACGCCGGGGTCAATTCGGGTAATTAGGCAACGAAGAAATGAAATGCAATCACCGTAAGACCCCTGCCGTCTTGAAGAGCACGTCATCATGCAGTACTCTGTGATTTGCACGTTCGATTATTTGGGTGTGGCGAATAATAGTTTATAGTGGCACGAGCCCCACACACATGTATAGTAATAGTGCCGGTCAAAATGTCTGGAACATCGTGTCAACCGCGCCAACCAAGGTACTACATATAAATAAAATACTGGCACTTTACTTTTGGCTAGTAGTATAACGAGGTCATCGAGTCACTTTGCGCAATTGGTCATATTTTCTGGATATACATATGTATTATCGAAGTAGGGACGATTTTTTTTTGAAACTATTCTCAAAATTGTGAAACAAACAAGCTATCAAAGAAAACGTGGTAATTGGAACACCGGTATATGAAATACTTGGCTGTATTCGTTTTTTGTCTAAGCTTATACGAATATGAAAATACCGTTTTGAATAACTGAAGATTGCTACGATTATCACATAATTAATCACGTTTTCCACAATTAATCATATGTATATGATGTAAAACCTACTTAATGCACCGTAGAATGTGTATTGCAGAATGGACAAACAATACACATTTGTCTTTTCTTTAGCGTGTAGCGCAGTGCCTAGCGCTCTCGCTTCATAGTCCGGTGGTATCGGGTTCGAACCCCGGGATGTTCTTTCTTAATTTGGTTTTCTGTAGTTTCCCAAATTCCACGGCAAATGCGGAAAGATAACATCTTAAGTCGATCTACGGCCGCAGGCGTAATAATAACTCATGGCCAGCCGATGCCCCCGCTCCTGTAATAGGCGCAAGCTGTTGGGGGGTGCTAAGGCATGAATTATTATTATTTATTATTATTAATTGTTTTCAGAGTATTTTTGTAGTAAAGTTTCTACTTTTCTCAACTCTCGTAGACAACGTTCACACTACTGCATTTACGCATATTGGCTGAACAACTCAACTCAGTAAAATCGTACTTGGTACTCGCATAAATATTGCTGTGATCTAATGTGTAAAATTGAAAGTAAAATTATAAAGCATCATAAGTATTATACAATTAGTGTTGCAGTAAATGATAATATGTATAATTGCGCTGCTTGCAGTCATGCGGGTGCGAGTGGTATCTTACATTGTATTTGAAAAATAAGTACAACTTATTTGCTTATTTACTTGAAAAATTCTATATGTGTATAACTCTTGTTACTTTAATGAAACGTTTTGCAACACAGTATTTTAATAATATCTATGGTGTCATCAATTTCCTAATCGACATTTCTCAAATGAACTTTTACGAAAACTAAGAGCGTTGCTGTATACATTGCCTTAGGTATTGTACTTATAATGATAATCAATCGCAAAATCCGTTTGTTTCTTTATTAAAATGTTTAAAATCAATTTCGTATTATGAACTTTGCCTTTTAAAGAACGGCATAATATATCCATGGAAACATACATATCTCAGATAAATTATCGCAGTATATAAAATTTGTGAATTTTTAATGTCACGTCATGTTGTAATAATCTTAGAAATGGCTTTAACATATGTACCTACATATATTCTTCTGTGAATGAATTCTTCACAAGACAAAAATTAAAACTCTATGTTTCTTTATGTGTTGAGTGTTAGTTATTTGGAACAGATCGGAATAAATTCATTGAATGCAATAAAAAAGAAAGAAATAGATATATTAAGGTATTACTTAGGTGTTTTAAAAGTATGCCGTAGCACGTGCCTCTTGAAATTGTTGTTACCGACATAAATTATTTATTTAATTTAGGCGATTCTCTAGTTATATTTCTAGCGCTTTGAGCTTCAACTTTTCGAAACACTTACTTCGTTTCATGTCAACTTCAACCATACGAATTTCATCAACTATTGCGTAATGTATCGTTAACAGCGTGCAGTAGAGATGAAACGGATATCCAGTAAGTATCCGGTATCCCGCGCATAAGTTTACTATCCAGACGAATACACCTAATAACTCAATATTCGACAGCGACCGATTTATGTTAAATTATAAAAATTTCATGAAATCAACGCCAATAAAGATTTTTTTTGATAAAAGAGAAGTGTTTTAACGCAAAAAAAACACGTTATAATTTTACAGAAAACTTTTATTTATAATAGCTACTTGGTATGTAGCCTGTAACTAAGAGTATATAGAACTGGGGATAGCAGTTCTAGGCCATGTAGTACAAATGTCGATAATATGCTGTTCATACCAGCCGATTTCAGCGGTGAGTTAAAGTTTAAGCGAATCGATGATTTACCGTTTTTTGGAGATTAGCATTCTTTTCCGTGTCAGCTTCCAAACTGTTTATGTCGAGTATCTGGGCAGGGTTTAGCCCTTTATATTCCCATTCAATATGGGCCCAAATAATCTCGGAGCCTAAAAAGTGCACTTCTAGGAAATGCTAGAATATTTGCTAGTTTGTGCCTTGTTACCGTCGGGCATGTTGAGAGTCCCAATCTTCCAGCGTCCTTGTTTTCCATTAAATTTTCTAATGCAACATTTAGAACCTTCCTCTAGTTCTTCACAGAATTTTTCTCGTTTCGCTTTCTTCAATGCGTAGTTGTACTTGATCAGTTATGCTTTGTTGCATGACCCAAACTCTTTGGTTTTCTTATATGTATGTATTATTTTCTGGCGGCTTCTCTCAAATCGGCCAATTCTTTGGTCCATCTTATTTAATGGAAATCGTAATATGAAAAGTTTTAAATTCAAAGTTAAACAAATTTGTATTTGATTTACATGAGCACGTATGTATATAAAATTCTGATTTAAAGTGTAAATTTGCTTTATACATATTAGCCATTAACTAGTTTTCCAGGATATTTGCTGTTTACTAGTTTTCCAAATGACTGTTTATTTGTTGCAACCTTACATATAAATACATACTTGGTAAACCTAGAATGTTTTTTCAATTTATTTACAACAAATAATTTATAACCATGTAATAGAATCTTGTAAGATGTAGTAATATTGTTTGTTAACGACTATAATTATAGTGAATGTAAGCGTGGAGATGGCAGTATACACTTGATTGTTCTGTTCCGACGCAATAACGCGACAATATTGCATAAAGCTATGTGCAATCGTTCACTGCGGTTTTATTTCTATATAGTCCATAACCATCACTTACTACATTCAAATAAAACAATTTAATTACATATTTGGTAAGATCAATACGGTATACAGATATTTTGAAACTTCCGGGACTTTGTGCAAGAATATTTTAACATTAAAATCATTTAAAAGCGAGGTACAGATTCAGAATTTTATGAAACATCAAAACGAAACTGTAAAGAATGAAAGTGGAATAATGATTGAATTTACGGATGGATGAATAAGTATTAGGTAAGTGTAAGTAGTAAGTATTCGGATTTATATACAAGCTGATTCATTTTCGATCTTCACCATTGCGATCTCGCTCAATATTAAAGATAAGCGGTACGTTAAAATTCGGCGAAGTTGCTAAATTTTGTGGATATTATGATCCTGAAAAGAAAGTAGACTTAAAACAAATGACGTTCGAGATTTAAAAAATTATTTTGCTGGTAGCACTATCTGGTATCTTGAAGAAAAAAATTAAAGATCCATTCCCAACGCCACTTTTACTCCTCTATCTAATGGTGTACCTACTTAAAATTTTTATACGACGTTTCGGTTTCTTTGGATTACTATCAACTTTGTTATTTCATATGGGCGCCACATTGGATTTTGACACAGCTAGAATTTTTTTTTCTGATTTTAACCATGTGTCAGATGTTGAAAACAAAATTTCACATGGTGTCTTAATTGACGAAGAATCTGATTTGAGATTAAATAAGGTAGCTATGAAATTTGGTAATTTTTGAATTCGGTTTTCTGTAATTTTTCAGATTCCATGGCAAATGCGGAAAGGCAGCATCTTACATCGGTGTACAGCCACATGCATAATAGTAACTCGTGCCCAGCTGATGGCCACTGTCATTGGCATAAGCTGTTGGGAATGTGAAGGCATGAATTATTATTATTATGGTGGAATGTTTAATCGAAATACATCAGGGTACAATTGTAAATATCTTGTACGCGCTGCTGTTGTATTTCAGTTCGATGAATAAAAAATACGTAACATATCTTGTTTCTCTTTGCCTCTCTTTTCATGCCATTTTCTGTTAATGCAATGATAATTAACAGTTCATGGCTACCTTATTTAACATTGATTCTAATTTACGCGATACTCAATTTTAAATGATCGACAGTTCGAAATTTCATAGCTACCTTATTTAATCTCAAATCAGATTCTTTGTCAATTAACACACAATATGAAATCTTATTTTCAGCATACGACACATGGTTGAAATCAGAAAAAGAAAATCTCTCTAACTGTGTCAAAATCCAATATGGCGCTCATAAAAAATAAGTTCATAATGATCCAAAGAAAACGAAATATTAATAATATTTATGGTCACAAAGTACTATTAACTTCTTAATGATAATATTACTACTCGAGACCGAGGCGTCACTTGCTGAAACTTGCACATGCAATAAATAATACTAACAGCAATAGGTACGTATACATAGCCTCCAAGATATATTGCTATTTACAATTACGGATTATTTACTTCCTTTTTAGTCAGACTTACTACCTTCGTATCAAACCTTTGCACTATTTTACTATCCACTGTTTATTTAGATGGGTTTTTTATACTGTTCATCTCAGCCCTCTTCATGTTGCCTATCCTTAGTAAGAGCTAAATTGCTTTCAGTGTTGAGCTGTAGTATGTCATCTAATTCTTTCGTATAATTAGTCAAATTCCTTGTAGCAAATAAGATAAAAATATATACACAATAATAATTATCAATCTGTGAAATAGATAACTTATTCTGTTCAAACGTAAACTTTGCGTAAAGTTTACTTTAGTGACAATAGATAATGACTTTCAAAATCTCTGTATAGGTAGCGTAAAGTGCGAAGGAGAATATTTATTGTTAAGGCATTATTGATACATATTTACTTGTTGCTGCAGACTATGCTAGTATGGATAACTGGTCGGTGGCAGAACGAATCTTCGCTGTAACTACATTCTTTCACTGTAAGTCGGTTGTTGATCGGTATAAATCATTCAATTCATGAAAACAGTTACTTTGGTATTAAAATACATAATTTAGAAAAAGAGTAAAGGGTGCGTTAATGCAAAATATATGTTATATACAGGGTGCCTCAACGAGACCGTTTATTAGAAATTTATGGGTTTCTGGCAGGATAATTAGATTTTCTTGAAAAATGCACACATAATTTACCAATACTTGCCTACTGTGGCATGCAAAACAAGCGTTCTCAAAGATTTATTGTGAAAGTCTAACGTCAAAGTCACACTTCGTCGTTTGATGCTTATGAACTTTTTCCTTTGGGGACGTATCAAGGTTCTAGTCCATCAGACACCGGTGAACATAAGGGAGGAGTTAGAAGTACGGTGCCGGCAGCATTCGGCAGACTCCTTCCTTAAAACTGCGATAAGCAACACTTAAGGATGTTTCTTCAACGAATCAAAATTCGGGAGTGAGTGGAAACCGCTGCAACGTACCGCGCGCTTGCAGGCCACTCTGTATCAAACACACCCGTACAGTTCGCGAAGTGAGCACGCTTTCCTTTCCTGTTGGCCTAGTGACTCCAAATTTCCTTGAGGACGACGTATGCAACGTTACACCGCTGAGCAGAAAAGCGCAGTCTGCACGTGTTGTGGTAGCCCAGGGCCGTCCCGCTCGCGGCTGAGGGCGCGTACGCCCTATCTCAGTCCATTCTCGTCATGCCCGTTGTACAGTCGACAACGACCGCTCGAGACGACGCGCGATCTCGCGGAACAATACATCCGCCATGTGCATCCTCACAATCATTCCTCTCTCAAACTCGCTTAAGTAGCGCGATCGATTCGCTATTATGCAGCGAAAACAACTACGTACTAGACCTTCACGCCACACTAAGAACGACCGGTTTTTCCCACCCCTTTGGTCGCCATGGCGACGGCATGTTATACCTATCGGAGCCGCTCAGTAGAAAATGCGACTATAGCAAAAGTCGAAACTCGTTGCATGGACTCGTCTCTAGGAAACCTTAATGCACCGCAAATTTTATAGATGTATCTTTACACGTTCAGATTATACAGGATGCGCTCGTCAATTATTTCTAACAGTGTACATTGCTAATTCATTTTTTTGAATTCTGTTTTTTGTTTATTTCTTAGTTGTATGCGGATCATGAATTCTAGTATTTTAACACTAATATTGCAATATCCGTTATTAACTGGCGTGTAGCGAAGGGTCTAATGCGCTCGCTTCATAGTCAGGCCGTACTGGGTTCGAACCCCGATATGTTCTTTCCGAGTTTAGTTTTCTGTAGTTTTCCAAATTCTACGGCCAATGCGGTAAGACCACATCTTAAGTCGGTCTACAGCCGCAGCCGTAATAATAACTCGTGCCCAGCCGATGCCCACTGTTAATTGGCGGAAGCTATTAGGCGATGTGCAGACATGAATTATTAGTATTATTTTAGAAAGTCATTGCTGTGTATGGGCTAGAGAAGGGGGCATAAACTCGTCTATAGGAGACCCTTGATACTTCGCAAATTTTATGAATGTATCTTCACGCGTTCACAGGGGCGGCTCGTGGTGGTTCACATAGGGAGTGCATAATTTCCTAACATTCCTAGACTAAATATATTTTTCAATTTCCTAACATTCTTAGACTAAATATATTTATCAAATGCCCTTCGGAATTTTCATGTTTCGTAATTTTAGCACTAAGATGAATTAAAGTCTCTTATTCCGTTCTTTGACCAAGACGGTTCACTACCAAACAAAAGACACGGAAAACAAAATAAAGTGTTTTTAATTTTACATCCACAAATCCAGTCATTTTTCTGATAAATATCCGTTTTGAATTTTATTATAACCTCTTTACCTTTAACAGATTGTTCATTTTCTAAACATAATTGACGCATCGGCCGTTTAAGATTTTTTATTGCGATTTTTTCATCATACGTTAACCGCGAAAACGCGTTATTCTGTAACGCAGAGACGAAATTCATCTTACAACAGCGGTGGGCAGACTGGAGATCTTGATCTTGCTCACACGCTATGCATTATACGATATGGAAGTAGAACAAAATACAGTTCTCCCCACCTTCAATGTAATGTTAATGGCATAACGGAGCAACGGCTGGGCTTTGCTCGCATATTGCGACATCTAGCGCGATTTGTAAATAATAAATTTCTCCGGTTATATTGTCGGTATCTGCCGTTACCGACTTATCATTTCTTGACAATTGGCGGCTACGTTCCTGTTCAATAATTATGAATACGTAATAAATAAATACTTTCACAGTTAGCCGCCGCTTGGTTTGTTTCGTTTCAAAATACCAGGGGGTGCAATTGCTCACTTGCTCTCATTAAAGAGCCGCCACTGCGCGTTCATATTATACAGGATGTGCTCGTCAATAACAACAGATTAATTTCATCTTTGATTCACACAATGCGTCGTATGTCGTTTGGTTCATTCGTTTGTTATATGATGTCATTTTTATAATTTTGACATATTTGAAGCTTTTAGTCTACTTAGTTGTCTTATTTCTATTCATGTAACTAGAAAATATGTGTTTCCCACCTTGATTAGGTTTTTGGACAGACCCTTGACTTTGACAATAGCGTAACTTACCATGTATATACTCGTTTAATTCTCTTCCATTGTTTTGTTAGTTCGGTAATGCTAATAATGAAGTCAAAAACTGTAAATAATTTGCAACAAATTATATGCAACATCTAAAGCAGTTTTCGTTTTTAGAGGGTGAAGTGACACAAATTTTGTTAAGTGATAAAAATAGATTTGTATTTTCCATCTGTCGAGTTTGGTGATCATCTTACAGATTTCGCATAAACTCACGTATAACATAATTTAATACATTTGACGGTGATATTCTTCTACATACATACATACATACATACATACATACATACATACATATGTAGGTACATACATACATTTTATTGCGACAACCGTAGCCAGCAAGTATGCGAGCGTTATGAATAACATCAAAGATACCTTTAATGTAATATATATACGATCTACATACGTATACAAGTTGCTATAGTAATTAAAAAAATGAACAGAGATTAATTGGAGAAGATGATGATGGATTAATGAAGCATTTCAGCTGGACCACACCTGGACCGGCACAGAAGAAAAAAATAAATATAAAATAGTTGTAAAGAAATTTCAAGAATATTGCACAGCAGTTAAAATATGATTGTGGAGAGGTTTAAGTTTAATAATGTGGTACAAAGAGATGGTGAAACATTTGAATCCTTTCTCACGGACTTGGGAAACAAAACTTCTACGTGTGAATTCGGAGTACTTCGTGAAGGTTTAATCAGAGACAGAATAGTTTGTGAAATTAAAGACAAAGCATTACAGAAAAGATTATTGTGCGAACCAAACTTGGCATAGAGAGATTGTGGAAATATGTATAGCAACAGAGCAAAGTGAGCGACACAAGTATCAAGCAAGATTATTTCAAGAACAGAATAAAGAACAGCAGGTTGATGTGGTAAAAAAAAGATGAATGAGCAGTCTAAGAAAATAACTGATTGCACTAAATGTTATCGTAAATGACATTGTAAATTGTCCGGCCTATAGTAAAATTTGTCTGAATTGTAAAGGAAGAAATCATTTTTCAATTGCATGTAAAAAGTCGATCTTTAAGAAGTAGGTAAAAACAAGAGTAATTCAGGAAAGCTTAATACAAGAGTGAGTGAATTGAGAGGTGGTACGGATAAGTTAGAAGACCAGGTAGAACATTTTAAAAGTATTATGAGAAAAGCATTTGAAGACAAAACTGTACGTATAGATACGTATAGAAATACTTTCATTAAAACATTGGGCGCATCACCAGCTCAAGCTATGGTAAATAGATCGCTACGAGAGAGACACCTGTAAGCATATTGTTGCTGGAACCACAAACAATAAAAGGTGTAAAACAACTAACAACATATGATTTAAAAAACTTATTATGATAGAGGAACACGAAACTTAAGACCATTGCTCGAGAATAAAAACGTGATGAGTAGAAAGGATAGGGAATGGATTCCAGGTAGGGTCGTAACAACTCATAACACTGCAAGATCATATATTGTTGAATCGGAGCACAGTCAAGTACGTAGAAACCGAAAGGATTTGAAGCCAAGTTTGAATTCTCCTCCTAAAAACCCTTCTTATCTTGAGGGTCATTTTGGAGTAACCCCTAACACGGTAATGGAAGCGACACAAGTACAAGTCAAGGACATCAAAATGGACATGCACAAACAAAGACCTAAACGAACAGTTAAACCGCCGATTTGGATTAAAGACTATGTAATGAGTAAGTAATCTTAGGGAAAAATATTTAATATATGTATGTATCTGATTTACATATGTGACCTGAACTACGGAAAGGTACCTTTCGTTTGAAATTAAGTTTGCGAGTAAACGGCTGTTAAAGATAAGTCGTGTGCGTGCGTCGCGTTTGTATTTGCGCTTCTACCTCTTCTTTTTTCGTCTTACCCTTGGCTCTCCACCTCTCTTTAGACTTGCACTATACAGTGGTGCTTCTTACAATAATTTTTTTTGTAATTTATTCAACTAATTTCCTCTAAATAGATAATTTTGTGAACGTTGAACGGATTTTTATAATTAATGTTGAACTTTAAGCATGATTTCCAGCAAAAGTATCAAACTTAGGAGTCTGCGGTTTATTCCATTGAAAAATACATTCAATTTTCTATAAATTTCGATCCAAAAACAAAAATTAATTTTTCCGACCATAGGTAGGTACCTCTCCATAGTCCAGGTCACATACACAGGTTTTCCACGGTCGAAATTCGATTGTTTTGCAAATCATCATGTCATCAACATTGAAATATTGCATTAAACCTCTGTCAGTAAGCAATTAACATTTTGTGTTTGTTGATGAAAAAATGCCTTTCACGCATTTAGAAAAATGTGATATGATG